>CAKAOI010046597.1:8363-38266 GCA_916701655.1 Sebastiscus albofasciatus | reverse complement strand
TGACTCTAAATGGGACCATAATTTACTAAATGAACATCATGCTGTATTGAACAAGACTTGAAACTAGAGATTGAGACCATAAACTCATGTTTACAATGTTTACTGAGGGAATAAATCAAGAGAGAAGTAGACTCATTTTCTCATAGACTTCTATACAACCAGAACAGTCGCCCCCTGCTGGCTGGTAGAAAGAATGCAAGTTTAAGGCACTTCAGCGTTGGCTTCACTTCTCAGACCTGGAGGTTGCCGCCTGATTCACACTGATATGAGACATCTTTTGTTGCAGTGTGTCATATCTGGATTTCTGTAGCTAACAATTACTCTCATTATAGATAAATCTCTTGATTATTTACGGATGAATTGTTTTAGAAAAATGACTTCAAAATATCTCGTTTGCCCCGGGTCACGTCTTCAAATTGTTTGTTTTGTCAACAGTCCAAAACCAAAAGATATCCAAATTAAAAAACAAAGAAAAGCAGAACAATTGAGAAGCTGAAACCAGAAACTAACAGATGATTGTTTATCAAAACTGTAGTCAGTTAATTTTCTGTCATATCGACTTATCGTTTCAGGTCTAATAGCGATAGAGTTGTACATTAAAATCCATTTGATCCTTTTTGATTCATCCCTGGAGATAAACCAGCGGAGATAACTAAATTCTTAAAACTTAGTGTCTACAAATGTAGTTGCCCTTGGCTTTTATTGTGAGTATTTCTCTTTTAAGCATCATAAAGAGGTAAATTGGGGGTCCTGGTCTCCGTGGGTCTGTCTCTCTCTGTCGCTCGTCAGTCCAATTTTCCACCACTGCCTCTCTCTCGCTCCCAGCTCGCTCCATCCATTTTGTCATTTTACCAACACTTTCTCATTCTCCTCGTCTCCTCTCCTCTCTCTCAGTGGCTCAGCATGTCAGTCCATTTTGCTTGTTTTCTCTAAGCCATCCCCTCTTTAGCAGAGATGCTCTTAAGCTCCTTGTTTTCCTCCTCCTCTCTGCCTCGCTCTCCATCTGAGCAAATTGCTTTGGACGATGCAGCCAGGTTGGAGTGCCCTAGTTTCTTCTCTCATCTCTTTCTCTCCTCTCGTGTCCTTTTCTTCCTCTGCCCATTTATTTATTTATTCAGATGGGAAGACAAGGAAGAGGAGCGAGTGAGAGAGAGAGAGGGCGAGAGAAGGGTCAAGCTAGAGGAGGAGGGTGCGAGTAAAACAAATAAGAGGATAAGGGGAAAGAAAATAGTCTTAAAGGACTAAAAATTGAGTTCCTGTCAATATGCCTTATCGCCTGCTAAAAGAGGATTGGTAGCAGTTTCATCTGTGTGTCCAGCGAGCAGCAGCACTGCTGAGCTCCACTAAGTGGGCGTCTGCTGTCCACTATGTGATGGATTACACTCTGACTGCAAGATGTTTGTTCCGTCCAATTTCGGGAATATAAAAAAAGTCAAAGGAACGATTCTTATTTCCTCAAAATGTCGAACTATGCTTTTAAGTTCGTGAAGCAACACGTTAGACGATACAAAACTTTTTGCACATTGGCCGTCAGACGTGATCTGTCTTCCTGTGTTTCTCCATGGCTCACACACTAATAACCTCTTTGCTGTCTGCTTTGGATGTAACTTCCCTTTTAAAAAGAGAGAAGAAGTTGCCAAGCAGGAAAATAAATCTAACACTTTTTATTACTTCATTTTGGGTACTCATCTTTAGGAATGCACCGATACCGATACTGGATCCGACATCGAGCCGATACTGATTCAAATAGCTGGATCTGATATTGGTGACGATGGGGCTGCTATTCAATTCAATGCTTTGCTTCTATACCGTATACATTATATACTGGGATTAAGTTTTGACCAATTTATTGCTGAATTACTTGACTTGTAATTCCTGTTAGATTTGAATTTTTTTTTACCAAGTTGCTGGAATTTGATTTATTATTTTAATTAGGGATGCTAATTTTTAAATTTTTTCAACCGATAACCGGCCCTCGTTAACCGATTATTAACCGTTAACCGACAAGATTAGTGTGTTTCACACAATGGTGCTATTTTTAGTGCCTAACGAGCCGCCCAGCTGCAACGAAAAGCCGATGCACAAACAGGCTAAATCCATCATTTATCATCAGCTACAGTGTCCGCGCAAAACAGACAACTGAGTCCCCGGTTCATCCGTCTGGGAGAGTTACTGTAGCAGCCACGACGCTGCTGCATGTATTGTCCCAGTAAGTCTCCACTGCATCATTAAGCTGCGAGGTTATCAGCTGTTTGTCTGCCTGGCGTACTCTGTGAGCACGGCGTAACTTTAGCAAGTGTCCGGTCTGACAGACGGAGCGTGTGTGTGTGGCGGCGGTCTACTCCTGACAACCCAGTGTTGCGTTAGCGAGTTTCTGACAGACCGTGTGTGGGACCAGGTATTCTCCTTCAAGTGACGAGCCGCTCTTCTGAGTTTTGCTCAGCTTTTTATTGAATCTTTAATGTTTATTTGAACCGATAGCGTGAATCGGTTAAAATTCTTAATGTCGGTTAACAGTTAAACGTTTAATCATTAAGATCCCTAATTTTAATGATAAAGAACCATTAAATACATAGACATCTTTATGCCTAAGATAATATCGTGTTTAAAACTTGAAATTTACGATATGCATCTAATATTGCAACAATAAAGCTGATGCTCTGTCTTTGGTTTTGGAACGTTAACTCTCAGCAAAATGAATTATTAAGTAGTAATTCAGTTCATTAAGCTCAGCTACAGCATCTAGCAGCGATTATGGCCTAGTGTCAAGATTTTAAGTAACTGGAGACCAAACTTTCTTTTTCTACTCCTCATCGATCATAAATCCTTGAATATAAAAACGACTCATTGAAATCGGTTGAGAAATGTAAACGTCATAGTGCTTTGTATCCAGAAAAACAGCAGCTCCCTCGTTACTCGTATGAGTTTACAGGCCAGTTCTGACCTCCCCAATATGACGGCGATGCTGACGTATCTCAGCAGCGGGCTGAAGCAGCCAATGAGGTATCTACATATATCTTCAGTACATCTATGATCTCTGGTACTTATTAAATTAAAAATAGCAGCAGATAACTCAGCAACACTCGGGCAGAGCACTGCTGGAATCTATATATGTGAGAACATATCAGCCAGAGAAAACATCACCCACTGTAAATAGATCAAGCAAAACACATCTTGTCCACTTCATGGAACAGGTGACAGTTCAGCTGAAGTGTGAATTTCATTATTTGGGTGATTTGTATGACAGTAATGGCTTTTATATGTCTTTATATACTCTGTTACTGTAGTCATGTAGCATCCGTCACATCCTCTGGCCTGCACCCTGAGTGGAGTGATTTATCTCCATATCAATCTGCTTTGTGTAAAAATGATAATTCTTTCAATTCCAGCATTAACATCCTGACGTAGTTTTGTTCAAACTGAGGTTATTTCTCTTTTTATACCTGTAGTGTGACTTTTGTCCTCTATATCACAAGATATCTAAGCTGTAGAGGAGAAAGGTTTTGAGTGTTTTTTATGGCACGAACGTCAAGTGAAGAAAAGTGCAAACATCTCAGAACATAAGGAGTTTGAACTGTTCCGTTATTAGTCACAGATCTTGCTGCTGCGCATTAGTAGTAAGTGATGTAGAAACATAACCTCACAGAACTGTTCAGTATCTAGGGCACCTGTGATTTCAGTGAATTTCATTATCCGGTGTGAAGGTGTTTAATGAAACACGCAGGTTGGAGGGTAATTCATTAACGCTACGCCAGGCAAGGTTTTTATGTAAAGAAGCATTCTGCTTATCAGTCTAAATCCCAAATTGGGGCCGCGACAGAGAAAGAGCATCCCATTCCCACTAATTGGGGCGCCGCAGATTCAAACAGAGGAAGCATAAGGAGAGACGGCAAGACGGTGTTAAAAATGGAGCCAGTTTGTTGAATGAAAAGAGAGGATTGGTTCATCAGATGAGAGAGAGAGAGGGAAAGTGAGTTGGTACATCGGCAGTGAGGTGAATCTGCCGTCTGAAGCCGATCCTGTCATGCAATTTAATGTTTAGAGCAGTCAGCACTCGCACCGCAGGACTACGAAGAGTTAAAGAGATTATTGGAGGTATTAGCCACACAGCGCTGTGCAGGGCTAGTGTTCATTCAGCAGTGAAAGGCCACCTCAGCAGGAAAGTGTTCAGGAGAGAGAGAACGAGAGCAGCAACCCCCCTTTTCGCAGAAACTCAAAACTGCTGAGAATAATGAAGGTCCACTGTGTGCAATTAGTGCTTTTATCATTACACAACCTGCTGCTAACTGGGAGCAGAACAGGGACAGACCTGGACCCAAACCCCCAAATTACCCCCGACTACTGCTGCCACAATAGTGCTCCACAGTAGAGCGGAAAAAATAAAATTAAAAATGGGAGAAAAACCCTGACCAACGATCTTTTTTTTTTTTTATCTGAAAGCACAAAGCTTGCCTCTGCAGATTTTAGTCTGTTTGAGCACTTTGGGCTGCAAATATCAGCCTGACTGTGGAAATGAAACCAGCTTTGAGTTTTGATTGTCACTTTCGACTCTGCAACAGATGTGATGGAAAGACTCTCCGGTGTTTGTGTGAAGTGTGCAGTTTTAGGCTGCAGGGAGGGACGGCGTGCTGCCGAGTTGCAGGGTGATGGACTAAAGTGGATTTGTACTTGTTAGGAAATTTGAGAGGTGTTATACAACTGAACTACAAAGTTTTTCATGATTATTTTATTCAAATGATGTGGCAGACCACAGCTGTAGTGGTTTGGATTTGCTGTGTAGAACTGTAGCTGAGCTAGGGCTGTCGCCATGAAGGAATTTGCTCTGCAGTGGCAATGATCGTCTCAACAGCGCGACATGCGATATTATTGCCTTATCGGCATCGGTGCATCCGTAGATACCGGGACTTTGGGCATTGGTTGATACCGAGCACCGATCCGGTAAAGTGTGTAATTAATAAGCTGTATGCCTCACTGGGTGGAAGTGACTCGGATGTGTAAGGCTTGACTTAAACATCGCTATCCTAACTTTGTAAAACAAAATGTAACAAATAAATACATAGATATAAATGTATTGAATTGCATTAAAATAATAAATTGTACACCAGCAACTTGGTAAATAAAATCATCAAAATGAATTGGAAGGTGTAAACCTTTTAATGTTTTAATGCTATATAAATAAGCTTTATTGTTGGGCTATTATTAGGCATATTGTTACTTTTTAAAATGACAAAGGTGAAAGTTTTAAAACTATATAAATGGATCACAGAAGGGCAACAAGGCGCAGCGTTTTTTTGGTTGCATCTGGTTGCTATGATACGGGATGTATGCAGAAGTAAAAACGTCGGCACAAGGTACAGTACAGTACCTGCTCTGGATGACGGGAAGGCTGAAGCACTTCCAACATGGAGGATGTGACGGTTGGTGTGTTTGGTATTTGTCCCGCCCCTCCTCCGTTGTGATTGGACAGCTGGGTAAAGAGTGACGGTGTCAAGCGCAGAGTTTTACCTAAAGTTTAACATTTTTCAACTCGACCAGAAAAAAAAACACAGGACGTGCAGCGCTCAGCGCAGAATAGACGCTCAGCGCCTCGTCACGCTGCTGGCGTTTGTAGCGTAGCATAAATATGCGGCACTCCCACTGCAAAGAATTCAAAAAAGAAAAAACGTGAATAGCGGTTTTGGCGTTTAGTTGGTGTATTGCATTATTGCGGTTATTGTGACATCCCTAAGCTGAGCTCTACCGAACCATTCCAGTCCCACTGATTGTCTGGGTTCCATTGCAGGGCCAACCAGAGCTGAATCATGAGCAGCGAGGAGCTCTTGTGTCCAGTGGACCACTCCAGTTCT
The DNA here is from genome assembly GCA_916701655.1 of Sebastiscus albofasciatus. Lineage (NCBI taxonomy): Eukaryota > Metazoa > Chordata > Actinopteri > Perciformes > Sebastidae > Sebastiscus > Sebastiscus albofasciatus. Next base: position 32,420 of record CAKAOI010046597.1, on the reverse strand, counting down.
AGCTGGCACCACCTAAACAGAAACACAACATGTAGGTGCTGCTGTTGCTATGCAACTGTCAGAAAACTGGTTTTGAAGTGCAGGGCTCTCGTAACTAAAGTTAAAATTTGTTTAAATTCTTCCACTCGGAGCATGCTTGGCTCTGAGGGCCACCCTCATCCCGTCCTTCAAAAAATAATGATGGAAATGAAGGCAGCACTGTAAAGGGAAGTTTCTAAACGCACTCATTATCGCTCTTGTCCTCCGTAACGGCATTCCTGTGGTTGTTTTGTGAATCTTATTGCCAGAGAAAATGACGGGTCAGTGGGGTGATGGTTTAAAAAACACACATTGTGCTCCGAACACTTTGATGTGGCCCGGGCTCCAGCTAATTCCCCCCCCTGTGCCTGCCGTGGGCTCGAGGCCATTGTATTATACAGTGCGCTCTGTACTCTGCCAGACTACGAAAGACCCCATTTCACAGGCTTTTTCCGAGTCAATCTATCCTGGCCAGAGGCTGCTGCAGTGTTATGTTAGTGACCTTGGGGTCCATTTGCATTGGCACGGATTAAAGGCTGCCTCCAGCGGCCTCATCACCCCCATTAATATTTCAACGCTTCGCTCAAAAGTGTCCATTTGTAAAAGCGATGTCTGATCATCTCCACCTCTCCTGGTTCCAGTTAATCAAGGGCGTACATCGGCGCACGCTATACAGCCGCGGATGTTTTGCATGCAAGGCCCGTTGCGAAATTGCAAATTGTTTGTGAGGTGGCCGCGGGGCTTTAAGATAGCTCTAAAACAGTGGCTCCGCATATATTTTCCCCCTCAGGGCCTCAGAAAGCCCGATCACAAATGATCAAATCTGCATGCCCGCCTCACGGATGACTTTGTGGCTTGTTCATCATTAAATTCAGAAAAGGTTCAATGTTTATTTTCCTCATGGAGATCTGCAATTTCAAACTAATAGAAATAATCAACAACAATTATGAAGTTAATTATGAAGCAAAACATTACAAATATTGACTGGTTCCACCTTCTCAATAATGAGATTGTTGGACTGCTGATTGGACGTTCTTATTGTTTATTGACTAAACAATAATTAATTCATTGAAAAAATACTATAGAAACGAATATATTAACCATTAGTTTCAGCTCAAAATTAAAGAACATTGGGCCTCATGCAAGAACATTTTCATATTCTTGTCTTAAAGGTCCCATATTGTGTAAATACTGTGAAAGTATCGAAGCACTCAATATACAGAGAAACACACACAGAGGGTATTCAGATATTGTGCGTTTGAAACAAGCCGTTTTTTGTGATGTCACAAATATGCAATATATAGACCACTACATGGTTTTAAACGTAAACATTCTAAATGTGTCCCGGTTTATTCCTGGTTGCAGTGTATGTATGTAAATGACATCAGCTGACAGGAAGTAAACATCGATCCAAACTGTTGCCAGGCAACGCAATTCCGTTGTAATTCCGTTGAAATGCACTAAAACGGAGCGTTTCAGGCAGAGGATAAATACAGGTAGATTCAAGCAGACAGTATGAGAAACTTAAAGTCGTTTTGAACATTACAGCAGGTCTAGCAGGAACACAAAATACAAGTATGAACCTGAAGATAAGCGTGATATGGACCCTTTAACTTTCTCTTACTTTCTTTCATATTGGTGTACCACATCAGATTCAGCAAACATACCTGACTTCAGATAACTGTGTAAATGACCTGCGTAAACATGATGTAATGAGCATTATTATTAGCATAATTAACGCCCCAATGATCCCAGATAAGGCTATGCATCCTGCCCCGTTCAACTGTTTCTGCCAATATATGAGCACTAAAGACACACTCTCTTCCAAAAGAGCCTGATGCACTAAAGTACCCAAAAGAAGTAATGACGCGCCTGGTTACACTCGCTGTTGGCCTTATTATACACAGAGACAAATTAACCCTCAATTAGTGCCTAGTTTTGCAGTTTGAGGTGTTCGTATTGATATTTGATTGTTGAGTGGCCAATTTAAATTAATGACATCGTTATACTATATGAATACATTTAGAATTATAATATAATTCGATTGGCGGAGTCAAACAGGATAATGTCAACATAATTATGAAGGGTAATTTAAATAGGATTTTCAAACTAAAAATTGCTTCAAGGTAGGGCTGTCAAAGTTAACACAATAGTAACATGTTAACGCAAATCTGTTTTAACGTCACTAATTTAACTCATTAATGCAATCAATGTTTCAGACGGCTCAGTTTTAAAGATCGAGTGAAGATACTGGTATTACTGGTACTAACCATCGTCGCGGAGGAGGCTAAATAACGCTCCAATAATGCTCCTTTGACCTCTGACCTCCAGATGTGTGAATGTAAATGGGTTCTCTGGGTACCCACGAGTCTCCCCTTTACAAACATGCCCACTTTATGATAATCACATGCAGTTTGGGGCAAGTCATAGTCCAGTCAGCACACTGACACACTGACAGCTGTTGTTGCCTGTTGGGCTGCAGTTTGCCATGTTATGATTGGAGCATATTGTTTTATGCTAAATGCAGTACCTGTGAGGGTTTCTGGACAATATCTGTCATTGATTTGTGTTGTTAATTGATTTCTAATCATAAATATATACATACATTTGCATAAAGCAGCATATTTGTCCACTCCCATGTTGATTAAATACTTGAAAAATCTCCCTTTAAGGTACATTTTGAACAGATACAAACTGTGTGATTAATCGCAGAAAGTACGAGAAAATTGGTGAATGCGGCAAGTTCTCTTAAATCACTCGTACAAGCCACTTAGGAAGGAATCTGCTCATACGAGTGGTTCTTACAAGAGGCCCGGGGCTTGGTCTGATTAAATCCCATCCTATGGTCCCCTGTTGACTCAGTGTTGCCTATCCTAGTGTTCTCACTCGTACCCTGTGTGTGTCATAACAGCAGCGTGAACACAAACCTCAGGTTACAGGTTATTACCCGCTCTGGGCTACAGGGCTGAACAAGGTGAGCTCAGGCTTACTCACATCGCTGGACATTTCTGTCTTTACCATCCGGTTTAGAGCAGGTAGTTAGCTCCCTAATAGGGCTGACTCAAGGGAAGGAATACCAACTTTACGACTGAAAAGGGGGTCAGTTTAAACCGTGTGTTTCTACTACTCCGACGTGGATGAGTAGTGTTTTTTGAACATTAATGATTGACTAATGACTCGCTCTGAGATGATGAATCCTTTATTAAAGGTTAGCTCAGAATGGAGCCGCTCATGTTTTGTCTGAAAGGGGATTTTGTTTGCTGTACGATATCTAGAGCATTAACATCAAACAACTATTTGCTATGTAAAGATATAGTGGAGTAATGCCTACCTGAGCAGATAATGAAGTTTGGCCTGTTCCTAAGCAGGATGGATTTCTCACTAAAACGCTGCAGTTCCTGCTCTTTTCTCTTAAGCAGAAGATCTGAACCTTCCGTGTCAGTACCCCTTCATTTCTCTGCTTTCCCCTCTTCAGTCGTAGCGTCCTGTGAGTGTCGCTTTGCTTTTTAAACAGCCGACATCCTGCTGTTTTTATTGAGGCTCTTTCTTTCGGCTGTAGACTACAGGACAATCTGCTCAACTGAAAGAGCTCCGACATGAACAAATATGGGCTAATGTGTCATCTCACCACACATTGCACTCCACTGACACCGCCACCATTGACCCTGACACCCATTGACGCTTCTGCACACACACACACACACACACACACACACACACACACACACACACATACAGACTAGTGACAAACACACTCATGCTGAGGCTCGTCCATGCTGACTGTGTCCTCCAGCCAAGTGGAGGGTTAAATCCAGTCTTTATGTCAGCTTCACATGTTCTGAGGGGTTCCTAACCCAGCTGAAGTCATGTGTTCTTTCACACAGAGGGAAGTAGGGAACATATTTAAATGTTTAAACTGCCCTCATTGTAATGAATGCCATATGGTGTCAGCTGGGGTGCATACATATTTAACATGGGTGGCCTCAGGAGCAGTCAGACTCTCACATTGATTTATTCAGGATTTACTCTCATTGCATTTCTTCCATTTCTATTTCTATTTTGTTGTTTAGGGTTTCTATATTCTCATTATTAAGAGATTGACATTTTCAATAGAGCTGTCCAGGGTGTACCCGACCTTCACCCGCGATAAATACGCATTAACGCAAAGTCATTTTAACACCAGTAGTTTCTTTAACGCATTAATGCAACTTGCAATTTCAGGTTGTAGCGGGCTCAGTTTTACAGCTTAAGTGAAGACACTGGCATCATATGAAACTATAAAACCTAACGAATCCATTGGTATCAATCAGTCGGGAAGGAAATCAAATAAAGCTCCAAACGGTCCGGGATTTACCTGTTGCTCACTCTACATAGACATGAACGAGCATCGCTAGAAACAGTGAGGAGACACACGTCAGCTAAAAGCACAATATCACCGACCGCGGCCAACACCGTTTAACAGACGGGCTTCACTAGATACAACCAAGAGGTTTTGGTGCTTCCGTGTAGTTTGTGTTGGAGTCTGAACAGCGTAGACACACACGAGACCATGGGACACCGACACACAATGATTTATACGTGTAAGAAGTTACAAACAGTCCCTTTAACTCAACGCACTAATTGGACAGAATGCATTGCAGCCATAAGCATACAATAAGTATGCATTTTGTGTGAGTGATGTGACTCTTATTCTATCTTCATCAGCTGCAGCTGTTCGTGTTGTTGCTTCTTTATTCTCCCAATCTAAGCGTCGAACTCTCTGCTGAGATTCTGAGGCACGTTCAGGCACATTCTGTCATTTCTGAGAAATGTAGGAATTTACATACTCACTTAGTCAAGGAAACGTAAAAAAAAAAAAAAGTTGTCATTGCAGTACAAATCTGGTGAATTTGTGTTCTGACTAAAAGAGATAGTTTGGAAGAATTGGAAGTTTTCTACATTTTGAACTATCACAAAGAAAAGCAGGTGGACTGAAAACTGTCTGTTTTACAGACATTCACACGTATTCACACGAGCTGCTTTACTACTATGAGTAAATTATTATTATTAAAGGACGTTTGTCTCCAGCAATAATACAAGAAGAATGGACATAAAGGCTGCATCAGTAACGATCTAACAATTAGTTAAAAGCTGTTTTATCAGGTCATGTTGTGAGCCAATAGAAATTAAATTAAACCTGGAGTTTTTCATTAATTTTTCGAATGCTCTTTTGCCTGCTTCATTCGCAGATTTTTATTATTATTACAAAATGAGATATCTGCTGCTCATAAGCTGGTGTATCACCTCTGCTGTAAAATATAGAAACACACTTTGCTGTTTTTTAAAGAACTCATGAAATTGCAGTTCAGTGTGAATTCAGGTGAGCCAAATAGAAATAGAATTTCAATTTGAATATTTTGTTCCATTTCAATGATTTCCACACGGGCAGGATTATGCAGGTATCCTTCATTTATTCAGTTCTTCTGAAGAGGACACATTTTTTATTTAAAAGATTTGACTGCTTATAATTTAACAGCTGGCTTTCATGGTATTGATTTGCTTTCAGCCGGTGACCCGACCAGACTTGACGTACGGCATTACAACTCGAGACTCGTCTTGAGACTAAACCCCGTAATATTACCGAGGCCTTAACCTTGTGACATTTTGAGTGCGTGTCTTTACGGTTCCCCATCCAGTAAAGCCAAGATGCCGTAAAAACGAGGTTACAACAGAACCACAGCTGCGATTTAAATTGGACTCGGGCCCCGCAGGTGCATTTTCTTTTCTTTCCACCACCATACATCTGAAGGTGGCAGAGTCTGAAATAACATCATGTGATGTTTAATTACCTGTTGAAGAAGCTGCTTGATGGCTACAATTGTACTATGAACAACAGCTGGCTGGTGTTAGTTTACCTTTCTTTATTGTCTTTTTATGCCTCACTCCAGCGACAGCAGTGACCGGAGGCATTATGTTTTTGGGTTGTCCGTCTGTCCGTCCGTCCATATGTCCATTCCATTCGTGAACACAATATCTGAGGAACGCCTGGAGGGAATTTCTTCAAATTTGAACGTTTTTGTCCATAACTAGGGCTGTCAATTAATTCAAATATTTAATCACAATTAATCGCAGGATTTCCCGTAGTTAGTTAATCAGGATTCATTGCTAATTAATCTCACAATTTCTTATCTGTTCAAAATGTACCTCAAAGACAGATTTGTCAAGTATTTAACACTCACAAATCAATGACAGATATTGTCCAGAAACCCTCACAGGTTCTGCATTTAGCATAAAACAATATGCTCCAATCATAACATGGCAAACTGCAGCCCAACAGACAACAACAGCTGTCAGTGTGTCAGTGTGCTGACTTGACTATGACTTGCCCCAAACTGCATGTGATGATCATAAAGTGGGCATGTCTGTAAAGGGGAGACTCGTGGGTACCCAGAGAACCCATTTACATTCACTGATCTGGAGGTCAGAGGTCAAGGGACCCCTTTGGAAATGGCCATGACAGTTTTTCCTCGCCAAAATTCAGCGTATGTTTGTAGCGTTATTTAACCTCCTTCACGACAAGCTAGTCTGACCTGGTTGGTACCGATGGATTCATTAGGTTTTATAGTTTCATATGATTTCAGTATCTTCACTCTCGCTTCAAGACTGAGCGGACTACAATGTTAATGCTTTAAGGAAATTAAAACGAATATCCTTTAACGCGTTATCGCGTTAACTTTGACAGCCCTATAGCCATAACTCAAGAATTTGTGTGCTTATGACAATTTCACACAAATGTCTAACAAGATAAAAAGATGAAGTGATGACATTTTGGACAGACGTGGACGCAAACTGCAACTTGACTGGTTGGCGAAGGCATACAACCGTGAGGTGGTAAAGAAACGGCCAGTCTACTTGGTATTTTGTGTTCGGGTAGCAGATTACGGAGGACACTGAGAGGGATACAATTAAAACTAAATTCATCAGCCACTTTCACTATTTCATCTCTCCAGTTGACCTTGGCAACAGAAAGAAGCATTTTGTTTTTAAATGTCTGCACGCATAACGGGGGAAGCCATCCGTAGTGTTCTGGGCATCTCTTATGGGCAGTGAAGTGAATCCAACTCGCTGGAAGTGATGTTTCCAAAATATATGGACTTTGGAAACTGTCCTGCCGAGACTCTCCTCCTCTCCTCTCCTCTCCTCTCCTCTCCTCTCCTCTCCCCTCCTCTCCTCTCCTCTCTCAGTAGTAGCCTGAAGTCAGATGTAGTTTCTTGCTGCAAAAACCTGTTTGGGGAAAAAGGTCAAGGTGGATGGTTGGGTGTCCAAAGCATGTAACTAGTCCATTGTTCATTTCCCATCTCTCACCAACAGTCATGTCTCTTTAAAACAATGAAGGGAATTTTCCCTCAGCTCTGACCACGACCAGGATCTTTCCCTGACCTCAACTTAACCAATGAAAAACAACACATTTTGTCGATGAGCCACAAGGTCGTACTTTGTGTGACTTGTATGTATTCCTAAATCCCCCCAAAGAGGCGGAGAACATGACAATAAATCCCTGGAGGACAGGTGCTATTTGAGCATGTCCAAACGGAGTACAAACCTCTGTAAAGGGCTGAATGCAGGTGAACAACAAGGTCTGGTCTTTTGCTGATATCCTAGGAGAAAAATATTTTGCAATGGATGCCAGATTCTACAGATTTTAAAGTCTTTGGGCCAGCTGGACCAGTGTCATAATTCTGAAATACCAGCTGGGAGTATCTTTGTTTTGAATGCAATGAAGCACAAGCAGCTGCAGTGAAAATGCATCAGCACGTATTTGGTGTCTGCTGGGTGATTTGACACCCTGCAGTCGACAGCAGAGCAAAGTGTTTAGTGAGTGAGGAAGCTCCGGCAGACCTCGGAATAACACACTGTCTGTGACTGTTCTATTAGGCCTGGTGACTATACTGCACCTCATTAGGCACACTGTGCGTGCCGACTGGAGGCTTCTCTCTCTCTCTCTCTCTCTCTCTGTGTCTGTGTGTGTGTGTGTGTGTGTGTGTGTGTGTGTGTGTGTGTGTGTGTGTGTGTGTGTGTGGTAAAAACTGAAGAAAAGAGATTGAGAAACTTGGAAATGGGCACAAAAACACATTCATGGCTGTGAACGATTGACATAGTGTATTTTTTTAATTAAGGCGAGACACTACAGGCAGAAACATTGTTTTTCATTTTCTGAATTTGTCTTCTTTCAGACTAGTAGAAAGAAAATTAAATAAACAAAATACACATTTACACATTTATGTGTTTATTTTACTACAGTCTGTCTATGTACATCTGTAGATTCCTCCTTAATTCACCAAAAGTTAGCATTAGATAATGCCTCATTTGCATATTTTAAACATAACATTTCAGAAAAGTTGTTATCCAAAAAAATAATGTCTTAATGTCAGTAATCAACCTGCCAAGTTTCATGGTGATATCCATTAGTTCCAATTTGTTTTCCCTATCAGCCTGTAGTGTCTTGCAAAATGTATGGGATTTTATAATCCATATCTTTAAAGGTCGTTTTCTCAAAACTAGTTGTTCTCTGACTCTGAGCCAGAAATCTCCTCTTCAGTAGCACTTCCATACTCCAAACTTTCCAGTTTCATTCCTATCTATATTCTGGAGGTTTTTACAGAGAGGTTTGTTCCAGGGCTGTCACAGATCATTTTGTTAACGCATTAACGCAACTAATGCAATTTCTTTAACGCCTTTAACGCAATTTGTGATTTTTAGGTTGTAGCACCATGTCATGCTAGCTTTTCACGAAGGAGGTTAAATAACACTCCAAACTTACGCTAAATTTTTGCAAAGAAAAACTGTCATGTCCATTTTCAAAGAGGTCCCTTGACCTCTGACCTCCAGATCAGTGAATGTAAATGGGTTCTCTGGGTACCCACGAGTCTCCCCTTTACAGACATGCCCACTTTATGATAATCACATGCAGTTTGGGGCAAGTCATAGTCAAGTCAGCACACTGACACACTGACAGCTGTTGTTGCCTGTTGGGCTGCAGTTTGCCATGTTATGATTGGAGCATATTGTTTTATGCTAAATGCAGTACCTGTGAGGGTTTCTGGACAATATCTGTCATTGTTTTGTTGTTAATTGATTTCTAATAATAAATATATTCATACATTTGCATAAAGCAGCAGATTTGTCCACTCCCATGTTGATAAGAGGATTAAATTCTTGACAAATCTACCTTTGAGGTTCATTTAGAACAGATAAAAAATGTGTGATTTATTTTGCGATTAATCGTGATTAACTATGGACAACCATGCGTTTAATCGTGATTAAATAGTTTGTTCATATATTATTCATAGCCTGATTTATAGAACATTTCACTCCTCAAAACATGGCAAAAATAGATTTTTTCTGACAGTATTTTCTGATTGATAGAGTTATTAAAAAGAGATATCCCAGATCCCCGCTAGATAAATATTTGATTTGATTAAACACATGTCAGAAAACCTGTAATACAAAAAGTAATAATGTTAATGTAAATAATGTGACTGTGGAAGATTCATGGTGATATCTATTAGTTAAAGTCTGTACCTTATTCACCTGTAGTGTCTTCCTCATACGTGTGCGTTTGTGAAATGTGCGTCCGTCCCTGCTGCTGTGTTTGTGTGCCACAGCAGTCACAGCAGAGCACACGGGAATGACAAGTCACTAATTAGCAATCAGATCAAGATGCCTGGGCTGGAAAAGAGATCTTTGTTTCACGGCGACACACACACACACACACACACACACATGCTCTGCCTGTTTTCCCATGTCGCAAAGCACTTCCTGAGTTCTTTGGGGACCTGCTGTCACTGATGTGGAATCTGTATTTAGAGTGTCACGCTGAGCTGTGGCGAAAAGGTTAGGGAACACACACACACACACACACACACACACACACACACACACACACACACACACACACACACACACACACACACACACACGCACGCTGTGTATAGCAGTGATGATGATTGTGATCATGGCTGGCTGTTGCTGAAGCTGTTTAAAGGCTGCTGTCGTTTGGTTTCAGCTGTGATAATGACACCCAGGTGCTTATTCTAACGAGGGGTGAGTGTTTTAATTTTTCCGTGGCGGTGGCGAGCAGTGAGGATGATGTTTTTGAGCTAAAATTAAACCCCCGTGTCTTTTCTGCTATAAAAAAAAAAGAAAATGTTTGTTGAATCTCAATTAGTTGTAATGGTCACATTTTATTTGTTTGAATATGATGGTTGTGGTTGGATTGTCTTGTAAAAAGGGGCTTTATTTGACATCTTAACATTCAATACCAGGTTAATTAAGAGACGCTGGAGTAATAGCTGTAAACATTTCCAGTCCACTGCTCAGAGTGCAGGAACTCTCTGAGGGCCTATCCGTGTCAGATTGCATACGAGTACTGATCAGCTGCTAGTATGTGCACTCATACTCTTTTCTAGCTTTTAAAATGAATCAAACTCTACTGATTGAAACCCTGCAAACGAGCGAGCCCCTAAAACCGGAAGACATGCTGCTGTTTCTGTCTGTAGTTTAGTTTACTGACATTAAAGAATGTTCCAAAACCTACACATGTGAAACTGAAAATATGGAGTTGGATTTGAGCATGGAAGTTCATTTTTGACCAGTACGTGTAACAAAATAATCAAAACACAAGGAAGCCAATCACATCCTTAGTTTAGGAGTGACTTTAAAGACACCACTGAAAAAGCTCGATCCATCAGGCAGCTGAGTCAATAATGCTTGTCCTCCTCTTGAGACATTTTCAGTCTTTAGAAACAATTGAAATGTCCCTGCTTGCAAATTTCAGGCCCAGAAGGGGTAGAGTTGTAGTCCGCTGCTAAACGTTGGCCCTGAAGGTGATCAATAAGATCTCAAAATGATCTGCGGAGACAGAACAGCAACCTTGGACACTTTGAATGCCCATCCATCCACCCTCGAATACTCCCTGAGAAGAACCTCACTGCTTCGGCTTTCAGTGGAAACTCTCTGGTTGTAATACTCCATGCTGTTCAACAAACAACCGAGGCTGTTGTTTTTCTCAAGAAGACTACTTCAAAATGCATAAGCAACTAGCGTATTGACGCCAATGTCAAAAAAAAAGCATGAACATGCCTCTTGTCAAGTCTTTGTGCAGCATTCTCGGGTCTTTGCAAACAAGATAGATGAATGTGAGCGCCTCAGATGTAAAGAGAGTTACAAGGTAAACAAGCATGCATCTAAAAGCATGAATCACCATGGCAAGGTCAGCCAAGGACAGGGAGGTTTCATCTGTACAACGTTCTTACCTGATCATCAAAGCAGGGATTTGTCTCAGATATCACTGGCTGGTTTGAAGCAGCCGTCTTTCAGGAGCACCTCGATGAGTTACTGTACAGCAGCCAGCTTTTATTTCTCGACTCATGTCATACAATTAGATATTCCATTCAATCTGTTCTGTGCTGCTTTTAAAGTGCAGGTTTTGTGTCTGTTAAGAAAGTAGTCAGAATAAAGAGATTGTGGATGTGACGGTTACGTTTTTACGAAGTGATGTGTTTTTCAGGTAGTATTTCATGGCGGTGACTTTGATACTGTCATCTGACAGTATAAGCAGTGGGGGTGGAACAAAATTCACCTAGGTACTGCAATTAATTATTTTTTTTTATTATTTCTTTACGATTTTGAAATATATTTTCTAATGCCAGAATCAATATATTTGCTTCAATAGAGTCTATGCTGAGGTAGAAGGAAGTTACTGCTTTTATTGTTGTAGTCTGAGTAACCTGACATCATATATGTTCCGTATCCGTCACCAAAACAAACAACAAAGTATAAAACGTTGGAGGGTCAGCGTGGATCCGACCTGCACCCTCACATGATGAATCCGACGTGGTAAACACTACACATCCAGTAAAGGATGGAAACGTTATCGTATCGTGGTAACGTGGCGGTCAAACCGGCCGTCGCTCTCGTCTCCGTGGTCAAATGGGCCGACGCTACGACTGCAGAGCACCCAGATACTGACATTTATGTTCTCTGCATTGAAACGGCCCCGATGGAGCTGACCATGGATGGATAAAGAGAACGGAGCTGACGGGAGAGCTAGAGACCACCTTGGAGAAGTTAGAGGAAGTAGACACGTGGGACTACGACTGGTTTTCAAAATAAGGTGTTAACAAAGGGAACTGTATATACAAAATACATAAATGGAAATAAGATTGATGGATTATATTCACCAGAAGTATAAAACATTACATGTCCCTTATAAATTATAAAGAAAAATACTGTCAATACTTAAAAATTGCAACACATATCGAATCAGCACCCAAGTATCATGATGGTATCAAATCGGGAGACAGGTGTATATCGTCCCAGCCTTAATAAGCAGAGAGTATGACGGTGCAGCACGGATATGAGGACACAACAAAAACCAAAAGTCACATTTTTACTGTTCTAGTTGAAGAAAAAGCAGCCGTGCTGAGCGACACTAAGTTCTGTTTCAACTGTAAATTATTCTGCAGTACTCTTCCTACAGTATGTCGTCAGTGTGAAGTCATGCCAGCAAAGAAACCACTATACTTGAAATGGAACTTAAAATGTGAATTGAAACTGAGCGAGTTGGAATACGAGAACAAAGAAGTAAAAAGAAAAAGGACAGGAGGAAATGAAGGGGAAAACCTAAACGGATCACAGAGTCAGGAGAGAGACGAGCGAGAGGGAGAGAAAGAAATCCGCCGGGCTGAACGTTGAAGAGCAGCTGAGCAGCAGATTCAGGAGAGTTCACTGTTAATGAAAGACACGAGCTGTCGCCGTGATGGAGGGAGAGATGGAGGAGGCGTGCAGGGGCAGTGTTGGAAAGTGTGACGACGTGGAGGGAACGAGGGAGCCCGCAGAGACAAAATGAGAGAGACGTGAAGTGACAGAAGGAGGAAGAGAGGCAGAGTACACGCTGCAGTCTCAATGAAATGAAAAATGACTGTCCTTTTCACCTTGTTAGCCAGTTCCCTGTGTCACACTGTACACCCGCTCCTAATACAGGCCTTTCTTGTAATGAAATACCACGGACCACAGATTCTTACTGGCTGCTTAATGACAAACCGGGATCTGTGGATCTGATATTAAATATCAAACCGGTGCTTATTTGGAATATAATAAAGACAGTGTGGCTGAAGATGGGTTTGGTTGTGAAAGCTGCTTCCAGGTTGGCAGAACACTCAGATATACTAAGCTTCAAGGCTAAAGCATCTCTTATCAGACATTTTATTTCCTCTTGATCTGTTTTTAGCAAAGAACAAGAGCTGAAACAATTACTTGATCAACAGAAAGATTAGTTAATGTGAGGATGTGCTGCTATTCCATATCTTTAGGTCCTGGGGTGTCGGTCGGACTGATTTGATGACAAGACCTTTGGTTTAAGAAGTCAGAATGGGCATTGTTTATATTTAATAGAAGGGCTGAGCATCGGCAAGAATCTGTCGATATGATACGCATCATGATACGGGGGTAACAAGCCAATACGTTGCAATATATTGTGATTCTGTAATCAATTATCAATCAAACAGCTCAGATGGAGCTGACCACGGATGGATAAAGAGAACAGAGCTGACGGGAGAGCTAGAGACCACCTTGGAGAAGTTAGAGGAAGTAGACACGTTTGACTACGTCTGGTTTTCCATACCACTAATTTGTGAGGGAAATGTATTAATAAATAATTCCTGACAATGATCCTGATATATTTGACTTCTCTGACTACATACATGCTGCAAATCAAACATTCTTACTGGATCAATTTAGATATTTTCCAAAATAAAAGTCCCTAGAAGTGTATGATTCAACTTTTTTCCCATGGTCTAGTGTTAAAAACGCAATAATGGAATTGTAATACTTGTAGAATCGCAATACTTCAAAATCACAATACATATCGAATCGGCACTCAAGTATGGTGATAGTGTTGAATCAGGAGATAGGTGTATCGTCCCAGCCCTATAATTCATGTCTCATTTGTGGTCTGATAAACAGTTGCTGTGTCGAGGCTTTCGTCATGCGAGTGGAGGCATAGTTTCATCTCTCAGCCCACTTTTTTAGCATTTTTCAAATGTATGCAGTGGATGGGCTCAGGCTCAGACCTGGGGGGGTGAAGTTACTCTTTAAATAGATTTAATAACAGATTCATACGGATCCAGACTCCATAAAATACCGTCAAAGCTCAAAATGATATGCAAACTATTTATGAACTCCGTATAGTCTGTCTCGCCAAAATATAGTTTCAACTGCAAATACAGTATGTCGAATAACGGAGGAAAAACAACTGAGCTGTCACTGAGATGGAGAGAGAGAGAGAGAGAAATGCAGAAAGTGAGAGTGGGTGAGTGGGCGCAGGAAGAGAGGAAGAGAAAGGAGCTGAGAGACGAGCAGAGAGGAGGTGGATAGAAGAAAGAAGGATGGGGAAAGAGACGCTGTATGAAACAAAGTGGATGCATGTGGTGTTGCCTTATTATGGGATAAACAGAAGGACTGGGGTAAGGAGGTCGGGGTGGTAATGGTGGTAATGAGCGAGGGGGGGCGGAGGCCGGGGGTGGTGAGTGAAGAGAAGAGAAGACGGAGAAAGTTATGGGAAAGGAGTCAACAACTTTTCTTAATGAGACAGAGTGATGAAATTCCAGAGAGAGAGAGAGAGAGGGGGAGTGAGAGGGTTGAAACAATGAGTGTCAAGTGGGAGAGAGAGAGGACTCGGTGAGAGCGAGAACAGATTCAAGCTGGTGTGAACTGAAAAAGGGAAAGGAGAGACGGTTGTCGATGAGGGCTGAGGTTTCCTCGGCAGGAATGAACACGGTTTGTGTGTGCATTGCTGGGTGGAGAGGCAGGAAGGAAGGGGAAAGAATAAAAATCTTCAGTTACCATCTGTGGCTTCCTGCCGTTGGAAGAGAGCAACAGGGACAATAGCATGTCGGGGCTCATTCCACAACATTGCTTGATCTCCATTTCTGCACCGAAATCATTCTTTTGTATTCATCTCTTAATATTTTTTAAAGTGTGGGTACATGTGCATCCTCGGAAATGCAGGTCTGATGATAGCTTCAATTTCAATAACATAGCCTAATAGGTTTCACTTCCTTGTCAGCAGTCATTTGGTAATAATAGTCATTATACTCGGCTGTCAGCGCGCCTGCTTTTACCTTGCTCTACAAAGCGCCCTTTGTGCCTCATAGGCAGGTACAGAGAGTACCAGAGTAAGAGTGGCCATGTTTCAGGGGATTCTTGACGGCCAGAAATTTCAGGTCGGGCCTTGTCGTGTACAAGGATTGGATTTTGATTGATTTTTTCTATATTGATTTTTATTTTCCACTCCCATCTCTGCTCCGGTTGTACACTTCTTTCCAAGTTAATGGATTCTTCAAGGATTCGGCTAACTTGGCAACAACGAGCGTGATGGCTCAATCCGCACCACGATTCCTCATATAGAATAATCCCTTAAAGTGTTCTCGGATGTCTGAAATCTTGAATTTTGAAGCCATGGAATATGTTTTGTTTCTTTGCATAATTGATTTTCTGTGCTGAGGGATATTGCCTCAGCTCTTTACTGTGTTGATATAATCAAATGAAATGTGGAGTAAAGTGGGTGATATCGAGCCGCAGAACTGGCTGAAACAGAAAATATGTGCCATTATTGTTTGTCGGCCCGAGCATTGTGATACAATATTGGCATTGTATTGTTTAGGGAGGTCTCTAATGAAGTCAGCTAGAGTGAGCTGCTCGGGTCTGGGATTGTTTACTCCCCCAATTCAGCTGATTCAATAAGTGTGTTTTCAATGAAATCTGAAAATTATATAAAGAAAAACATTTTTGCAAATCTTCCAGTTTTTTTTTTGTTGCTGGTTTCAAGGTTTTAAGTCAACATGGACGAGAAGTCTTTAAAGTGCTCAGAGAAATGGATCTTTGAATATCTACAGTACAATTCCAAGGCAAACTCCATCTGCTGATATATGGTCGATAGCTCCAGATCAGCCACTGAACGGACGGTGTGATAAGATTGTTTAATCAACTAGCTATACTCTAGTATAATAATAAATCCAACATCACTTATCAACTTTTATGTCTGTTACCTAGCAATCAACGCTGCTTTTCTCATCCCGCCGAGCCCAACGGCTTTGTAACCATTGTTTTTCTCTTTGAAATATACTGAAACATACTGTACATTGAAAGGTATTAAAAAATGGAGCAAAAAACAATGGCGGGCACTTCAACTTCAAGACAGATGAGTTAGAGGTGTAGGTAACATCTGTAGAGAAATACAAAGATGTTCATATGTTCTTTTGGGGAAATATACAGCAATGCTAATTCAGAAGATAAAAGAAAGAGAGTGGGCAAAGATAGCAGAAACGGTCTCTGATGTATCCGGCATCCAAAAGAGCACCGATGCTATCAAAAAGAAAAATAAGTCCCCTGACAAGTGATACAAAGAGGAAGTCCGCCCTTAGTCCAAAGAGCAGAAGAAAAGTGGTGGAAAAGTGAAAAATAGGACAGCATAAAGGAGGTTAGGAGAGTCTATTGAACGATTTTGGGAAATTACGATGCTTTTGTAATACACTTTTCTCATCATTTTCCCATACTTAAGTTAGGATAGGAACAATGACTTAGGAGCTGTTCGTCTGTAATGTGTCTTTTTTTCACTAAATCAGGTCCTAACTCTGGTTACCAATCAGTTAAGAAAGGATCTTCTCTAATATAGACCCAGGGATGTTTGTACCAAACTTAGAGCCAACCCATCCAGTAGATGTTGAGATATTTCACTGGATAAGTGAGATGCAGTAGATTCATTCTCTGGGCTCCATGGAGATCTGTGCCAAATGTCATGTCAGTCCATCCGATAGCGGTTGAGACATTTCACTTGAGGCCAAAAATGTCAACCTCTTGGTGGCGCTAGAGGACAAAACAGGGGATCACCAAAGTCAGTAGGATCCGATCCCTGAGGCCACGAATATCTGTACCACATTTCATGGCAATGCCTCCAATATTCGTTGAGTCTAGATCAAAGTGGTGGACTGACAGATGGACATCCCTAGAGCCATGCTGCTGGAGGAATGGTCCAAATTGGACTGGCAGTAGCTGAGATATTCTGACATTCACCCCTAGAATGAGTTCCACCCGCAAACCTGGGATACTACACTCATAATGCTACTTGAAAGCATCTTTCATTAGACCATCCCTGCCGGGTAAAACAACCACACACCTCCAGTTTGAAACACAGGTGCTCTGTTATGAATTTGAAGTCCCCAAGCCAAAGCTAAGATAACCCTGATCTCATCATCAAGGTTGAGTTTTCTAACTTTGGAAAGCTCCCTCCATCGTTAAACTGAGAGTAAAATTGTTGAAGTGTCTCTCTTAAAAACAGTGGTGGATATCTTCATGTTTCTTTAGGAACTGTTACAGCATACTGTATAATAATATGTGTTTTCCAGTAAAAACAGCAGATCTGTTTACTTGGTTTATTGCTTCACAAGGAGTGACAGGCTAATATTCTGTAATTATGCTTTGCGTTTAAACAAATCCTTGTTTTGTCAACTCCTGCGTGGGTATGAATAAATGCTGAGCATTCAAGTTGATAGAAATCATAGATTACAGCTGTAGGCTTTCAGGGTACAATTAGGCATTTACGGTTTTCAGTTATTTGGCTTTAAATAGTGTACAACAGAGATGCATTAATTACAAATAGTGTTTGTGATACAACAAGCTGTCGACAGACGGGTCTTTTTATTTTACTTTCAGGAGAAGTGAAGCCTAAAGTGCATACCGGTCAGATGTAATTGCTGATGTACTATATACGGCTGACAGATGTTTATCTGATAAACATCTTCTTCAGTTTCTTCACCGAGGCTGCCTGCTCGTATATATGTGTCGATCCGAAGACGGCAAGCTTCCTCTCAGCGTGTCTCTTCAGCTGTGGACAGTTCTACTCTCTGAGAATATTAATAGAATTTCAGCTACAGATACAGATCTAATGCGCTCTGCCAGTAGTGTATCAAATTGACGATCAATAAGTTCAAGTTGCACATCACTCTGAGCCTCGCCATATCACAGGTAAAAGGAAATAGGATCCAAAAGCATGTTACTTTCCGAGGCTTTCAAATCCTCAATTCATTGTGGGAGACTTCCCGTACAGGGCCTGCAGGATGGATGTTTATCTCCAGCAGTGGTAGGTGGTGGCTCACCAGCCTTTCTGATGAAGGCCTCAACCGGGCTGCACATGAAAACTCTTGAGAAATGCCCTTGGTTTGTATTCCACAGCTCAGTGCCGATATATATCCTCAACTGCTGAAGTCATCACTGCACAGTTCAGGGATTTTCTCTCATAAAACTCTTGAATTTAGTTTTTTCACTTCCCCGATGCTTTGCGGCAGCGTGATGAGCCAGGTCGGCATGTTCAGCATCGCCGTCCTTCAATAATGCAACACACCGCTCTCTCCCCCTTATCAAATTTACTTTTATGATATCAAGCAAATGGGTAATTAAATTTCCAGCTCTGACAAATCACCTCATATTAATAATACAAAGAGAAAACACTTCAGTTCTGGTTTTAATTTACCTTACTTTATCTTGCCTTCCCTGTAATAGAACCACTTCTTTTTGGTCAACAATAGCAGGATGTTCTATGCAAATGAAGCAAACAGCAGTACAATTCTTGTTAAAAAGAAAAGGTTCTTGTTTAATGTCCTGTATCAAGCATCAACCTGCTGAATGTTTTCTACACACGTATAATGATGCTTTCAGCTCTTGCGGAAGCACAAACAGACCGAGCCGACAGTCAGGCTTCACACCGTCAATATAAATCCTGTTTGACATCAAGATGAGCAGATTCTTTGAGGATTTCTGTTTTTTTTTTTTTTTTGATGTGCTGGTCTATAAAAATCAAAGCTGTCAAAATTTAGATTTGCCTTGACCTTGTTGGCCAGATAGGATCAGCTCTCAAGCCAGATGTGGCCCGGGGGCTGTTTCATGCCCAGGTCACTGCAGAATGTGTTTTACAGCTAAAATCTAACCCAGAACTCGTACACTTCATAGGCCGTGGTGATCACAGGGGATGTGCTTCTCTCCTACTCAAATGCGAAGCCAAACTGTGTGAGTTTCACAGAGAAGAGCTCAAAGAGTGCAAGGAGCATTACATCAGATAATGTTGAGGGAACTCTGGGGAAAATCTGCCTGCAGCTATTTTCATATTGATGTAATGCTCTGGAAAAATTTCAAGCGTGTTAAACCTAGAGAGCCCACACTTTGTCCAAAACACGACAAGCTTAATTTGGAGTGTGCTTTTTACAAAAAAAACTTAAACTGAACCGATTGTGTTCTCGAACTAATTTGGAAACCCCTTCACAGACAGAACGTAGATATAAAGCCTGTTGAGTGTCTGCTCTTTGCTAAGAGAAGGCTTTAGGATTCAAATGCAGTTTAAAGATGTGTCAGGTCAGAGAACGGTGCACCCAGAGGGTTTACATACTGGTTATTATCTGGAAGATCAGTTGAACTTGATCAACACTGAGGATGCCTGGACAACTGAGCAAGGCATGGGATTAGATGAAACTGTCTTTCAAATACATTTGTAGAACAATAGCTACATTATCAAGTCTCGTTTGGAGTGTTGCTCTCCATATCAGGTAAAAAAAAGACACTTTGCAGGTACGCTGTCAGTGTAGACAGCTGTATTGATTAAAACCGAGGGATATCTGTTCCATCAGACATGTGACGCTGCTGACTGAAGAGCTTGGCTGAACCATGTCGGGTATAGATAGGCAGAAAGATGGAGGCACACTGGAGCAACAATCTGTCAGATGGGGCCGTCGGTGTTTGGGAGGTATTTTCTGGATTTAAATGTCCGTCCGTCCTCTTCCGCTTATCCGGGGTTGGGTCACGGACAGCAGGGCCGCAGGGCTAAGCAGGAATTCCAGACGTCCCTCTCCCCAGCAATGTTTTCCGGCTCCTCCTGGGGAACCCAGAGGCGTTCCCAGGCCAGACGAGATATATAATCTCTAGCGAGCTCTGGGTTTAGCCCGCGTCCTCTCTTACCAGTTGGATGTCTCAAACCACCTCAGCTGGCCCCCCTTTCGATGCGAAGGAGCAGCGGCTCTACTCCGAGCTCCTTCCGGATGTCTGAGCTCCTCACCCTATCTCTAAGGTTGAGCTCAGCCACCCTACGGAGGTAACTCATTTCAGCCGCTTGTAATCCGCGATCTCATTCGTTCGGTTTTACCACCCAAAGCTGATGACCGTAGGTGAGGGTCGGAACACAGATGTAAATTGAGAGCTTTGCCTTCCGACTCAGCTCCCTCTTCACCACAATGTACGTTATTTAAATGTATGTTTTGAAAATATGACAGAGACATGATCAAGCTATAACAAGGTGTTAAGACTTGTCTCTCGTGTTCCAGTGGATTTACGGCTTTGATCGAACAGGCTTGGGACTCAGCCACCGTCCCTACTTCCTTATCAGTCAGCGCACAACGCGCAAGGCCTCGGCACTAACCCTCGTCAGCTAGACATGAATCAAGCTGTATCCGTCCCGATCTGTAATCGGGTGCCGGTGTAATGTATGGACTGCAGCCGCAGTTGTACTCCATTTGGCCACAGTCACTCCGGCAGAGTGTATTGTGAAGCACAGCAGTTGGATTGGCGTTGAGCTTTTTTTGAAAATGTGCATGTAAATGAATGTCCATATACCGGTACATTTTTTGAGACCACATGAATTCCTCTCTGTGGTTACGGGTTCGACATCAGCAGCAGGGAAAAATGTCTCCTTGGTTACCTCAACAGTTGGCATAGCAACTAATAAACCAGTGCTATGGAGGGTTTATGGTAATTAAGGGCACAGCTTTGATCAGATCAGATAGTTGGTTTGAAACACATTTTACATGAGTAGCACTTAACCTCATAAACATTTACTTATTGACTGTTTATGAAGATGTGACCTTCCACTTGAAATTCTGTTTTCGCTCTCACATGGATGACATTTGTTTGAGTGGATGTCGAGAATATATGTGTGAACGTTTCTCTGTGTGAGTGTGTGTCGGTGTGAAAGAGGAAATCCTGTTGCAGTCAGGATGGATGACCTTGGTTGTTTCAACAGGATAGGAGGTGTTGCGGGGCATTAAACAAACACGAACCCTGATAGAATCACAGCTGGTTGGTTAGTCTCGGTTGGTGAGATGGGAATTAAGGGGGAGGAGGGAGGTTTGGGCTCGGTAGTTTGTGGCTTTTAAATCACCACAGTGTCGTGTCATACCTGTGTACCTGCACATACACACTCAGTAGTAGGTCAGGGCCAATTTGTGTGAGACAGACCAGGCAAAGATACAAACACGCATTCACTCCCACACGAACCCTGTGTGAGCTCTCCTCCACCCTTCTCTTTGTCTCTTTGTCCCTTTGTCAGCCTTCTTTCATTATTTTCTCTCACTCTCTCTCAGGGTGTTGGTGAACAACATGCACACACACACACAAATATACACAAACAAACACATAGACACGTGTGAAGACACTATGGCACATGCCCTTAGAAATAGGAATGAGTGCAGGAATGAGTCCTAAAACCCAGAAATGAGTTTGAATTTCAGCACATCCAGTTCCCTCGTCTGGAAGTCAATAGGTTTTTACTTAGATGTCTGAAATAATGTCTGTGGTTAACACAAGGGCACCGGAAGTAGGAGGGTATAGGGACTGGGAAAGGGGCCATTGGCTCCCTCACTGGACGCCCCTGGCCCATTTCTGGCTTGGCGGCTGGTGTGATCCCATCACAAGATGGTCTCTAGTTCATATGATGTATTTATGAGTGAAACCAATGACATCCTTCAGATTAGCTTGAATCACTTTCCCACTAATTCACAAGCAAAAAAATGTAGATGAAACATTTAACTTTTATTTATATATATATATATTTGTAGAAGAGGTGTGTTTTTTTTGCTTTCCCATCCTGTTAATTCTCAGATTTATATTGCGATTCCTTTCCAGACCTCGGTGTTGGAAGCCACTGGTATGCACATATAATAGTAAATATAAGGGGGTTTAAAAAGGTGTTGTGGTCTGTTAAAACCATTTATTTTATGGAAACCATAACCCAGGTCTAGACCACCGACCACAAAAACAAATTCCATCATCGTTCCTGTTGTCCTCTTTATCGTTTTACCGCTATAAACACTGACCGCAGGTTCTGACGGTTCCAGAATAAAGGAGAAAGCTGTTCAAATCTTAATCAGGTTCTGCTTTGACTCAAACCACAACCTGCCAGCAGAGAACAGCACACCAGCCAAGTGTAGGATGTGATGTGGTTCCACCGAGTTAGCTCTTTTTTTATTTTTAGCCACCTTCTGCTTTATTATGAAGCACAGTTTGTGGACGATTTCACCCTGAAAGGCATCTACGCTCCTATTTTTCATAAAACAGTAATGATGAAGTACAGTGATTTCCTGATAACCTCCTTCCCCTCAGCCTGCCTCGTGTACTTATACAATTTCCAGAATTACTTTTGAGAGCGTGCCAGACCTGAGTGGTACAAATAGCTTAATAACAGAGTCTTTTCAAGAATGAATCAAAGCAGTCGTCTCCATCACATGTAGCACAGGTCCATCCTGCATTACCTTCTGGTCTATTGAGGCTGCTGTCAGTGGACAAATTGGTATCTTTCCCTCTTCTGTGATGGATTCGTCTCTCTCTGTGTGGTTGTTGATTGCTGGTGCAAACAGCCAGCTACAAGAAGAAGAGAGTGTTTGCTCTTTGCTTTGGAGGGGCTGACACAAGACCTGATATTTACCGCCTCAGTTCAAGATATTGCTGCCATTAGATTTTATGATCTGTTTCTCAGTGTGTGCATTTTGCCATTTATCCAAGTGAAGAAACAACAGAATTGATCCAGAAGTGCAATAACGTTTTTATGCCTCAGTGCCGGCGTTAGCCGCGGCCAGAGGCATTATGTTCCCGGGTTGTTTTTGGGTTATTTTCGGGTTGTCCATATGTACGTAATTCTAGTTTTTCTTGCCATTTGGTTCCTGTAAGACATGAAGCATTTTACAGGAAGGGGGCAGATACACAAGTCGAGTTGAGTATATATGGTATGTCCTTTAACCTCTAAATATGCACCAAGCTTTTTAAATCCTCCTCCATCCTTGATTGCGAATAGATAGATCGGCTCGATACGTGTTCGCCGTGGCTCCGTGACCTTGTAGACCAGATTGGAAGTTTTCCAATTCTTGCAAACCCCTGTGTTTCTTTAGTGAGTGTGTGTGTGTGTGTGTGTGTGGTTGTCAGCCGCTTAGCATGTGAGATGTGGGATAATGCTGTTTGACACTTTAAGCTGATTTTGTGCGCCGCCCCCACAAGCCATCATATGATGTTCTATAAAAAGATATCACTAATGTCTAGCAATTTTTATTGTAGCTGACTCCACCGTTACTTTACTGCACGTGACCCTTCAGAGCTGCAATCATACGACTCCCACGCAGACAGAAAAACACATCTTTGGCCAATACAGTAAAAAAACCTCTCTAAACAGTTCTCATGGTCATTGAGCACAGAGCAGGTAGGCTTTGTCATAAATTGGTCAGCGAAGAGCTCACGTGACCTTCTGTTCTGAAAACACTCATTTGCTCCATTTTTGAGCTATTCATCATTTAGTTTTCAGGCTAGGAACTTAAAAAGAGGCGGATATCCCATTTTTGGAAACATTTCTTTTCAATTATCTCTTTTGAAAAACCTTGAACGGAGAGCAATGATATGGAAACAGACACACACACAGACACACACATACACACACACAGACAGACAGACACACACACACACACACACACACATACACACACACACACACATACATCATCCTCATCTTCCCTTCTCTGTCTTTTGTCTTGGAGTACCAGAGTGACATATTGGGGAGAGGGAAAGCAAGATGAAAGCCAAAGAAAGATGAGAGACTGCAGCAGCAGGACACGATGAGGTTGACGAACAGAAGACAGGCAGAGAGATGGTGGAGGGACAGGAGGGAGGGTGGGGGGGTGACAGAAGAGGAGAATTTGA
>CAKAOI010046596.1:0-25966 GCA_916701655.1 Sebastiscus albofasciatus | reverse complement strand
GAGTTTCCTCAATGAAACGTTGCTCTTTCAAAATGAGAAAGGCGGAGAACAAGTCTGTTATGCAAAATGAGCCCGTCCAGTGTGACGCGTCCGGCTCACAAAACTTGGACCACCAAGCTGTCAAACTAGGCGATCTAGTTCTAAAAGGAAACCAGACTCAGCGGTGGCATCATCGCCTGTTTCTTCTTCACAGGTTTTCAGAAGTAGATTTTGGTGGATTGGTTAGACGGAATAGCAGAAAGTTTACAAGCCGCCATGTTGTTTCCTGTTTGAAACGGCGAGCAGAAAACCAGCGACCAATCATTCCACGGTGAGCAGCGCGTCCCGTAGTGTCCTCGGCGGACCTGGTGGACATGTACGCTGGATTTAACATTATAGATTTCTTTGGTGACCCTCCAGACTAGGGATGCACCGATACCACTTTTTTTCAGACCGAGTATAAGTACTTACATTTGGGAACTCGCTGATACCGAGTACCGATACGAGTACCGATACCAAGTACTGATACCGAGTACCGATACGAGTACCGATACCAAGTACTGATACCGAGTACCGATACGAGTACCGATACCAAGTACTGATACCGAGTACCGATACCAAGTACTGATACCGAGTACCGATACTGAGTACCGATACCAAGTACTGATACGAGTACTTCTCTGAGCCTAAAGACCCTCGTTAACAGCCAGCTGGAGGGTGTGAGCGACACACGGCAGGCTGGGGAGTCCCGCATACGAGGCGGTGCACTGCGACGACTCTAGGTCGGCTTGGAAAGGCTCGGGGCGGAGGTGCTTCCCGGGGCCGTGGCCAAAGCGTCACCGGGCGGACTGTCCTCAGTGCGCCCCAGGGCGGGGCTCAGCCCACGTAAAAGGCGCCAGGGGACCAAGGAGTCTAACGCGCGAGTCATAGGGTGCAAGCTAAAACCCTGTGGCGCAATGAAAGTGAAGGCCGGCGCGCACCACCTGAGGTGGGATCGCACCACCGGCCCGTCTCGCCTGCCCCGTCAGGGAGGTGGAGCGTGAGCGCGTGCGATAGGACCCTAAAGATGGTGACAAGAGGTCAACGTCACGCTGCCATAAAGTGGTATCGGAGGCGTTTTGCGAGTCCGAGTACATGAGCACAGTATCGGACCCGATACCCGATACTGGTATCGTATCGGTGCATCCCTACCCCAGACGTCTACAGCACCTATCTCATTATCTCAGGCACAAAACGTCCACTTATATACACGGAATATCTCAATCTAATGAGGAGACTGCAGACTCCTGCTTCAAACAAGCTTATCTCTAACACGGGCCAAAGTCAACAGTTCCATGATCTAACAGGCGGATCACCATGAGCAGCACAATTATGCTCCCGGGGGGGGATCAGCTGACTTAATGAGAGAATATAGGCTCATTTGTGCAGCAAGATTGCCTCGTCAAACCAGCTCCACAGCTCCATCTTCAAGGTTTGTTGAGGCTAATGTGTGTGTGTGCTCTCTTCTTGCTGAGTCAGTGATGAGGAGAGGTTAGTTTGCTCTGCTCTGCCAACATGTCCGCCCTGACCCCTTTTTGGAGGGACATGAGAGGAGTCTTTGAGTCTCCGTCGGAGCGGCCAGCTGAGCAGAGCTCTGCTCTGCCATGAGCCTGCAGCAAGGCACCGATGGCAGCGTCCACCGGCTCCGCGGGCCAAAGCGGCCACGCTGGCAGAGGAAAACCGCGGCTGGGAAAACTCCCCCGACACTGCAGAGCCCCAGATGGACGGATAATGGGAAAGAGAGATGCATGAAGGGAAGGAAGGAGGAAGAAGCGATGTGGGGAAAACGCGGAGGAGTGAATGATGGGGCGAACAGTGTTTGGCTGCACAATTAATCAGGTAGAACGGCACATAATGGTTTAATCTCCACAGATTTGAATTGTCATGTCAGCAATTCTGAAAGAAAAGTAATTTCACTTTCCACAACAGGAACCCGGGTGGAAGCTGGAGACCGTCAAGACATTGATATAAGCAGCAATAAGAGCTGGAATATAGCCTCTAATAAATAAATAAAAAACACTTTCCTGATACACCTCGTATTTAGGGTATATTATGTGTATTTATTATATATTTTGTGTTTCTTTCAGAATAAAAGAGGTTTTTATGTATAGCTCCAACCTTCAACAATCATACGAGGAGAAATCAGGGAAGAGACGTAGAAGTTTTACACACCAATAGTAGAAATGAGACAAGAATGCAAGCAGGGACCAGACATTTTTAAATAGATTAAAAATAATAAATGCAGTAGAGGCCGAGATATCCTGCCTTTGAATCCCTGGCGTCAGGCAAGCTCCAAAAACACTACACATTTCCCATAATGCACCATATCTACAACGGCACCTCTCCCAGTTGGTAAGGCAAGCTTTCTGTTACAAATGTGTAATCTCCAAATCCAAACTGAGATGGCATCGTTATGACCTCATCAGGGCAACGTATTCTCATACAACGGTTTGTATTATAGCTTATGGAAGAGTTATTCCTGCTTTTTCGTTTCGTTTTCTACAAATGTCCAGCAACTCGTGTCAATATCCGCTAGTTACAGGCATACAGTCTTTTCAAAATAAACTACTTCCTTAGGTTTAGACAAGAAAGCTACTTACTTAGGTTTATGCAACAAAACTTCTTAGGTTTATGCAACAAAACTACTTAGTTAGGTTTAGACATTATACAACTGATTTCAGAGACTTAGCAACACTCATTAAAGCTAGAGTTGGTAATGTTGTGAAACTACGAAGAGTATGCTAGATTTTAAAAGATATCCAACTGAAACCCCGGCCCAGTGTTGCCAACTCTTTTCCAATAAAAGCAGCGAGCAGCGTTAGCTCCAAAAGTCTCTAAATCTAGAGAGAAAGTCGCCAAGTCGGCAACACCGACAGTCCGTCAGCCCTCCCTCTAAAGCCACTCCCCCAAAATGCATCATTATTAACGTAAACAACAAACATGGCTATTGTTTAGCTTGTGGAAGACGTGCAAAGAGAATATAAGAAAAAATGTTTTTGAAGAAGATTACCAACCCTATCTTTAACTTACTTAACGTAGGCAATTTAACTTCTTCTAACCCAAACCATGATCTTTTCTTAAACCTAACCAAGGTTTCTCGTCAAGGGGTGCTGACCAAGCATCAGTCAGTTTGCCAGAAAACAAAACAAATGTTTCTAAAGTGCGTTACCAACCATCGCTTTAAGACTAGTAAACTGACCTTTTATGTGTAAAATTGGTGGGAGTTTAAAGGGAAAGCCAGGGCTCAAATTTGATGGATTGCTCCCCTAAATTGTAGAAATGTAGGAAATCTCTAACTGAAGTAGAGCAAGATGGGGACACACTTAAAGAAAAGTAGGTACACTGAGAAAGTTGACTGCGGCACTTTATCACAAAATCCCCTCCTAGAATGGCCAGCATACCAAAGAGCGATGACATTTAGCGGCGTTTAAAGAGTATCCGAGGATGGATTATTCCCTTTTCTTCTTAAGCGAAAGTCGAAATCCAGAGAGAGAGACTGGTGGAGGAGGAAGAGAAAGGAGGTGGAGGAGGAGGAGGAGTGGAAAATCCCTCCCAGTTGTTCAGTTAAGTGTCCCAGTAGCTGGAGTGGAGCAGGCGAGTTTAAATGTTCCTCCACCAGCCGTTTAATGAGACACAAACTCAGCCAGCCCTCCTCCACTTAATTAAAGCCATGATTCACTTCTCTTACGACATACAGTCTACAGTGCATCTGGCAGCCGCGGGCACACACACACACACACACACACACACACACACACACACACACACACTACACAATGTTTTGAGGTGCCATTTACTTTCCCTTAATTCCTAAATCAATGCGTTGACATTCCCCACAGATAAGGATTCCAGTCACACACAAACACACTTGTTGCCTTATCCTCTGGAGGCAAATGTGTCACATTCAGGCCATACTGCGCCTACTCAGACATTACACAAACACACTCACACCTCCCCTGGCTCCTTGCACTCCCGGGGTAAACTCTGGCTGTGAGATCTGGTCTGAAAGGTCGCTCTGTCACCGCCTAAAAATGCACCCTTGCTCCCTCCCGCTCCTGCCGTTATTAATGCCCAAATGTGGCTAACGCGCGACACTCGCACTCCCGACTTACTGCCCGGGGCTAAAACCTAACAACCAAATCAATATTTATCGGCAGCGGCGGTGTGATTACTTTCCCATCTCCGCCTGCTGCTGCTGCTGCTGCTGCTGCTGCTCGGGGCCTGCAGGCGAGCGAGGGCAGCCGTGCATAATGACCACGGTGGCCGTTCCACTCCCACCGTACACTTATCAACACGCCGGCGCTCGATGCACACAGATACACGCACCCAGGGGTGTAGCTGTTATAGAGACTACACGATGCTCAGACATGATATAAGACTGAGCACCGCCCCTCCACTTGCTCCTTTTTAGAGGCAATCTTATTCAAGTAGCATGCAATGCATTTGCTTTGCATCTTGGGAAATGATTCATTTCTGTCCCAGTTATGACCTATTATGCATATTTTCAGGTGCATACTTGCAATTAGGGTTTCAGAGGTCTGCAACCTGCGTCTCTTCAGCTCCTCTCCAGTGGCTCTCTGTGGATTTATACAAATGGAAATGAATAACTGTTCTTTGTTTACATTTTCATTTTTATTTATCATTGTTGTAGGTCTATGGTACGACGGTACGACGGAGGATTAGGGCCACATTGAGGAAAAAAATAAATCTGAGATTTCAAGATTAAAGTCATAATATTATAAAGTAGTAACTTTACATGTTATTTTCTTTTTTCTCATAAACTTCTGACTTTATACCCGTAATATTATGACTTTATTCTCGTAATCTCAGATTTATTTTTTCCCTCAATGTGGTCCTAACACTCCGTCGTACCATCGTACCATAGACCTACAACAATGATAAATAAAAATGAAAATGTAAACAGTTGTTCATTTCCATGTTTATAATCCACAGAGAGCCACTGGAGAGGAGCTGAAGAGACGCAGGTTGCTGACCTCTGACCTAAAGGAAAGGGAGAAAAGCACAATAGGTCCCGTTTAAAATAGCTCAGAGATAAGGCTGATGAACTTGGTCATATTTCATCCTCTTTCTCACAATTACTCCTTTGCTTTTCTGATAAAATAAAAGCTTAGATACCAAAAGAGTCTTTAACATAACTTTGTATCCTTAACTTTCAATCACACAGACATTTCATCATCTTTTAAGGACGTCTCCGACTGGGCTCGGCTCAAAGGATGTGACAAATCAATACTAATCAGTGGGGATGTTACGTGACTTCCTTCTCTGTCTGTCCACAGAAAGCTGGACTCAACAAAGGCGTCTTCTTCTTCTGCTACTTTCTTTCCAGCCATTGAAAAGAAACGTAACACAGACAGTAAATCTCAGAAGAGTGCAGTCTCATTACGTCATTTCTGGTTACCGAAAACCCTTGAAGTTCACATTTGTGACGCTGCCGGCTTTAAAAAAAACACTTTTGTTGGGAGACTCCATTAAAGTTCTGGCCCTTTTTCCTTCCAGTAGCAGACAACCCTATTCCCTGACACACACACACACAAAGACAGAAAACCACAGGCAGACCAGATGTCAGTGTGGAACATGGAAGTCTGACAGATGGTAGCCATGTCTCAGTTTCCTGCTGTACAAGACTTTAACCAGCCGACACTCACTCACTCACACACACACACACACACACACACACTCACTCACTCATAAACCAGCACAATCACAGTAAGAAATGATATGTAACATGTAGGGATGTTAATAATTAACCGTTTAACCGTTAACCGACATTAAGCATTTTAACCGATTAACGCTATCGGTTAAAACGGTTAAAAGAAATGTTAATAATTAATTAAAAAGCTGAGAAACACTTGTCGGAGGAAGTTAACTTCTGTCTGTAGTTCGCTTGAGCGGAGGAGTTGTAGCCTCGTAGCATTTATTCACCGACAGATAAACGGTACACACACTGTCTGCTACAGCTCCGTTCACAGCTAGAACGCCACCGACAACACACACACGGTCTGTCGGACACTCGCTGAAGTTACGCCGCGCTGACAGAGCGTATGTGTGTGGCTACAGCGGGCACGGAGCCACTGGCAACGCTAGCAGCTGCTGATGTAGCACAAACACACACACTGTTTGTCGGACACTCGCTATCGTTCCTCCGGGCAGACACACAGCTGACAACCTGCTCAACTAAACTAAATGTGCGGTGGAGACTTTTACCTGGAAAGTGGCTGCATGCTAAGTTAACGCTCCCGGACGGTGAACTGGAGACTCCGTTCTCTGTTGTGCTCAAACACTGCAGCTGCATGCGAGGCACAAATCTTGTCGGTTAATAATCGGTTAACGAGGGTCGGTTAAGAACATTTGTCCAAATTAGCATCCCTAGTAATATGTATGATTATATACTGTATGAACCAGATTAGGATTTGTTTGTCAGTCTCCACTCTTTGCCTCCGTCAGAACATGCACTAATCAACCGATCAACACTGAGACGTATTTTACGATGTGTGGCAGACAGATGTTGAGACACTGCAGACATTCATTAAGGTCCCCATCTCTGATTCATGGGAAGACAAACGGTCCTCAGGGAATGACAGAAAACATCTGGGACACACTGTCATCTGTTAAATACAGACGTCTACGCCACAACCCGCCGCACCTTTCACCCGTTTGTGTTCCAACACACAAGGACACACGATGCACAAGGTACGGTTTTATGACACTATTTGACATAGTTTGGTTCTCGATCACACAGATGTGCAGCTGACTCCGTCTCTACCAGACAGACAGTGGGGTTTTTTCAGGGAGGGGGAGGAAGAAGAAGACGGAGGTGACGGTACTTTTCCCATGTGCAACTCTACCGGTATGTGTCTCCTGTGAGAGAATAGGGTGAGAGAGTGTGCATGTGTTTCATGTGTTTAAATCCCCGCAGGCAGGGAGGCCTCGCTGATGACGCACAGACGCAGTTATCAGGGATGCAAAAACTAGAGGCGGATAGATCTGCAAGGGCTATTCCTCCGTCTCTAACACACAATAAACAGACACACACACGCGTCTGTTTATTGTTTCCCTTCAGAATAAGTCTGCTTGTTGTTATCCGAGCTAAGGAGATGTCTCACTGGTTCTGCTAATGACTTAAACATGCTTAAATCCGTCCGTGTTAACAGGTTAGAGCAGCCACACTGTCCGTGTGAGCAGCTGCATAGCGTGCTTGGCTGCATGTCTTCTAGAGATTCGAGGTCTTGCCTATTTTCACCATGAGCCGCGCGGTTCACAGCAACAACTGACATCATATCAGCAACATTACTACAGTGTCGATGTCTAGATATCTGTTGAATATGTTACAGGCATGAATAAGATTTATTTTGAAATCAACACTTCCTGTGCTCATTTAAAAAATAAAAACCCACAGGCATTTTTTTTCTGTGGACAGAATTCCTTCATTGTTAACACGAGGCTTTTATTCTGAAATATGTGCAGGACAGTGTTGTAGAACATGCAGTGACTTGCCATGAATGAATGAAGTACGGGGTTTTTAATTGTGCATTATTGCTATTATTTACAATGTGCACACACTTCTTAACCTTCTGTCTTAAATAAATATAAATTACATTTATAATGAAATGAAATGGCCGTTACGAAAGGAAAACTCTGTGTAGAAAGAAAGAGCTGACAGCAGCAGCTGAAACGCTGCCGGTGTGGACAACCCATAATGTCTACCTGAGCAGAGAATGAATGATAGAGCCATAGATAAAGCTTCTTGCTAATGTCATTCATGCATTCAGTGTGACTCAGTGTGCACGGTTTCTGTGCGTATCATTCTTTATCGGATGACAGATTTAAAAAAACGAAACAAAAAATATGGACTTGCAATGACCTTAAGGTGAGGAAATCTTTCCGGTCTTCTTTCACACTCGGCTTTACGTCTCAATCGAGATCCCAAAAAGAGTGCATGTGTGTGTGTTTCCTCTGTGGCAGCCCTTTCATCGCCTCTCTAATGAGGTCCAGACGCTCATGCAGATGGTCATCAACTCAGTCTAGTAAATGAGGAGTCCTCAGCGTCGGCCTCCGGCTGCTGCCTGACCTGAAGTCCAGACGGCGGAGCGGCACAGTCGGTCTGCTCTGAATTACTCACAGAGAGAGATTCAGGAAGACGTGGGGCACTTACAACAGAGGAAGACACTTTATGATCTAAAAAGATCTGCCCTGTTTGACTGGTTTCTGGACACATTTCCTGAGAAACAGATTGGGTTACTGTATGTGTGGCAGCTAATCTGGGTGTTCTGGTGCTGGATGTGGATGCTATGGTGAGACCCGGCCCCCCCCGATGCTGGGATATTTGATCTGGATTTAGCCGCAGAGCTGGGCAGGAAAACAGCAGTAGCACTAAGATCACACAAACAGGACGTCCGGGATACACTCTCACAATACACACACAGAGGCGGGGGACAATGACTGAGGCCGGGAGGTGGGGGGGTGCACAAACATACCGACGCGCATGAATGCAATCACACACAGCTATCATCTCTTCGGGTCGTGTCCTCGCTCACTGTCCCTTGTGGGACTGACAGTCTGTTCAAAATGTACCTTAAAGGGAGATTAGTCAAGTATTTAATTCTCTTATCAACATGGGAGTGGACAAATATGCTGCTTTACGCATGTATGTATATATTTATTAGTGGAAATCAAAAGGGGAGACTCGTGGAGAACCCATAGAACCACATATCTGGAGGTCAGAGGTCAAGGGGACCCCTTTGAAAATGGCCATGCCAGTTTTTCCTCGCCAAAACTTTGTGTAAGTTTAGAGAGTCATTTAGCCTCCTTTGTCACAAGCTATTATAACATGGTTGGTACCAATGGATTCTTTATGTTTTCTAGTTTCATATGATACCAGTAGCTTCACTCTAGCTTTAACATTGAGCCCGCTACGATGGTAAGAATCGCAAGTTGTGTTAATGCATTAAAGAAATTAGTGGTGTTAAAATGAATTTGCGCTGATGCGTTATTATCGTGTTAACTTTGACAGCCCTAAAATATAACATTATCAATAAGTATGTTTTCTCAGTATTCACTCTAAAAGTCAATATTTATTGTAAAAAGATCCGATGTAAACATGCGTCCATCCAACGAAACACTCTGCTTCAATCCATATTTGTTGGCGTTTAGCCTTTCAAAAACTTTCACTGGTCAAAAACCACAAAGGGAATGAATTATACTTTGGTGCTCATGGTTTCCGTAAAATGAAACTGGATGAATGAATTGTGGAGAATCTAATATGTCCATATTGACAAACAGCATTTAATTAAGACCTACGTTTATTTGTCAAAACGTGTTGCCACACCCGGCGAGGACATTGCGGCTTTTAATCTAGATTTTACGGTATGTGCACAAGCACTGAAAAAGGGGAGATTTTCATGATATGTCCCCTTTAAAGAGAAAACAAATCACTTGAAAACCTCCAAGGCAATATCAGAGACTTGTATAGGAAGGCTGCAGAATCCATTTCTTAGATTACAGGGTCCCATGTTTGAGGTCAGCGACCCCGGCGACTCAGCACTCTCCCTCTGCACTACTGCATCAGTTCCAGCTGACACTAGCTGACCGCCACAGACTGATGAAGGTGAGGAATTTCGAGTTTCCCGTCGAAATTCCAGACAGGAATTTGTTCATTCTTTCCCCAAGACGTTCCCATTCCTTCTCTGCTTTCAAACCAGCGAAGCTTTGTTGCATGTCAGTAGAAATCTCTCCCTCACACACACATAGAGTAAAATAAATAAATCATGTTGTGATTTCAAATGAGGTCCGTTTCATGTCCCTCTCATGTCCCTCTCATGTCCGTCTCCGGGTGCAGCTGACCGCGTCAGAGGTACAAGGCCTTTGTGGAAGACGTGAAATGTGAGCTTGCGACTTTGAGGCTTGGGTGCACAAGCAGGTTAGCACTGAAAATGACACAGTACAGCGGGTGAACAGAGCTGCAGACTCAGCACACACAGTCCAAAATATCCCAGAGGCACTTCACAAAGAAACCAAACAAGCAGCCAAACAGAGCAAACTGCCTTATTAGCCGCGCTGATCTCAGCAGCAACAATGCATTTAAAGGAGGCAGCAGAGACCCGGACTGATGAGGCACACTGGATCTGTCACAGGCACCCACCGAGCAAACCTAAAGTGAATTCAGAGAGACAAGAACGGAGGTGGAAGGGCACCAGGTCCTCGAATCACGGCTGTCAGCGAGCGGCAGCTAAACCCAAAGGAGGCTGAAATACAACAACCAGGGTGACGACCTCCATTTGGCACGGATCGGCCCATGTTTGTGTGTCTGCAGCTACGTGCACTGTACAGGGAATCTATTGTGCTTTCACAAACCCCTATGTTCATTTTGGAAAAAGCTCTTGCCGCTCATGACTCAGTATTTCAGACTGTCAGTAAGCATCTTAAACAAGCTGAGTGATATTCTCATGAGAGCTTTCTATGACGCCTGCGGTCCTTTTGTCAGATTAGTTTTACCCTTTTTTCCAAACGCTGAATATTTCATTTCAATTTAGAGCTAAACTCTTTGAGGACTTCGGGCCATACGCGATGAGAGGTTTGATCTCTAGTGGATAAAACTTCTTATCCATGCAGGTAGCTTTGGTTTTATTAGTCCACATTTTTAAAGGGTTAGTGTAGGTAACAGTGACAGGCGGGTCGGGACGAATGAATAGTAGATTTATTGATTTGAGAATTTAGTTTTTGCAGAACATTGCCAACCCTAGCTTTAAGGCCACGGTGTGATAGCGCTGTGTCTCCCCCCCTCCTCCTCTCCTCTGTCTCTTTTTACAAGAGGTCACGACCCCGCGGGTCCTGGGAGGGAGGTGAGAGTTTACACTGGGCCCCGCTAAACATGCCTGAAGCAGGGAGACGCTGCCTGGATAACTTTATCTGATGGACAACAATGGTGGTGGTGCCATGTGGGCGAGTGTGAGAGAGGGATGAAGTCATTTCAGAAAACAGATTGAGATAGAGAGATAAGAAGAGGGGTTGTAAAGGAAGTCAGCGACTCTAACAACACGTACACACTGGTATCCGTCTCAGCTGTGTAATCAGGCATAAATACACACCGTCTGCAGCATTAAAACTTATATCCCAGCTCCTGCACAAACACCCTGCTGCAGACATCTCCTCTTCAATCAGAGCGTCCTGAGTACAGCACCCTGTCATCACCACAACGGAATAAAACATCCACTCTGGGACCCGTCTCTGTGTGTTAGTGTGTGTCTGTGTGTGGCACAAGCTGATGCAATGCCTGCAGAGATTGGCACACCACTGGGAGAAGGATCCCGGGGTCCTTGACGCGGGTTTAATGGAGTCTGGGTTCAATTTTTTTATAATTAATTCGCCTGCCTGAAATCTCATTTAATGATGTACAGTAGAGGAGAGGTCTCACTCGGTGCAAAGTTCCTGCTTGTCCCGTTACCCTGGGTAATTCAAAGAGTTCAACAGCATTCATGGGGACGATTACTTCGTTAGAGAATAAGTAGTGTTGTCAAAAATATCAAAATCAATACATACTGAATATTTGAAACTGTTTTTCAGCAGTATCGACACACAGGTACCATCTCTTCTCTCCGACAGCCAGTTGACTCACAAACCGCTATTTATCTTTTAACAAAAATCTATTTCCAATAATCTGACAACGCTATTCCTCAGAGAAATGTTGTTTTTTATGTTTTTAAAAAATAAATAAAACCAACACTGAACTAGAAAAGTGCACCATAGCACAGATCTTTACCAGGCGTGTCTCCCTCTCCCCTTCCAAACAAAGAAGAGTTGAATCTCAATCAGCTGTCTCTCCCGGCTCCCTTACAGTCAAGATGACGGCAAAGACAACAAACACAGTGCCTAACGTTAGTGGATCGTAACATATCAGGTATGGAATTAATCTGCAAATGCTCCGGTTCAAAATGAGACCAAACAACTCTATGAGATGTCAGTTTTTGAGCCACGAACAATGCCAGCATGTGGCCTGGAACAGACGAGGAGAGGCCTGTTTTTGAGGCAAAAGGGGCCGTTACTACTTCAAGACTTTCCATACTGGATTTTCTTTGGGATAAATATAATTAAAGGGGAAAAAGGTTGATTTCGCAGTTATTATTTTACACATAGGTCCAGCAGTGGGGCCTGGACTTAAAGCCAGAAGAGTCAACGATACAGAACATGGTCCAGTTATTGATTTGTTTAGAAGCTGCTGACATGCAGAAGGTTTGATATCTGAATTAATTTAATTATATTCTTACACAACAATGATTAATATTACAGTACAGTCTGGTCATCTAAGGTTCCCTTTGTGGGGGGATTGGAAATATCAATCACCACCAACAGCAACAACAACTGGTGACTCACACAGAGCTGCTATATCTACAGAACGGAGATATGTGGCAGCACGTCTGCTTTGGTCTCCTGCTGGTGTGGATGATACTCCTGCATGCTTCTGCTCTCTGCATGGTGCACCTTCTTCTTTATCCCAGCAGCCCCGTCACTCTGACACATTATAAGGTTTCTGTGCTTTCACATCATCACCCAACACCAGAGCATCTATTTTACATTGATACAAGCTGAAGTTGCCATAAAGCCTGATAGAGACCATCTCAGAGCAGCCACTGAGCCTTGCAGACACACCGTCTCCAACAGCAGCATTATGGGATTAGCATGATTCAGTTTCTGTTCATGGAAAGCAGATACCCAGAGAGAGTTTAGTTTTTTCTGTTGCACCGTACAGTAAACCTGTTGTACTGTATAGGTCAGGAGCACCGAGTGTATGATTACATGATGAGCTAGTCAAGATGAGGAGCACCTTCAGCCACAGACTCATCACTCCTCGGCACAACACAAAGGCCTGTGTCAGTCCATGCTGGTAGCCATCAGGCTCCACAACCAAGGACTATGAGGACTTTAAACATGCCCTATCTGCCTTTAAACATGCACGATATACCTTTTAACATGCACTATCTACCTTTAAACATGCACAATATACCTTTAAACATGCACTGTCTACCTTTAAGCATGCACCATCTACCTTTAAACATGCACTATCTGCCTTTAAGCATGCACTATCTGCCTTTAAACATGCACTATCTGCCTTTAAACATGCACTATCTGCCTTTAAACATGCACTATCTGCCTTTAAGCATGCACTATCTGCCTTTAAACATGCACTATCTGCCTTTAAACATGCACTATCTACCTTAAAACATGCACTATCTGCCTTTAAACATGCACTATCTGCCTTTAAACATGCACTATCTACCTTTAAACATGCACTATCTACCTTTAAACATGCATCTGTCTTTAAACATGCACTATCTGCAACCATCTTGGACTCTAACCACTGGTGCACTTTACACTATACATCCTATTTACCACTTTATAGACTGCACATATGCACATATTACATTTATTTATTGACAGTCTGCACACACTACACTGTAAACAACTGCTGTTAATTTACAGCAGGATTTCAACAGTATTAACCTGTTATTGCTAAAAACAGTGTTTTACTGTTAATACAAGAGAAAACCTGTTAAATGACGCTCATAGGCCGTTTGTTTTTTAACTGAACTATAATGCATTCAGTAACAGTTTCATGCAGTATTTGTTTTAATTCTGGGACCTGATCTGCTCATGTGAGGCTTCTACATTGAACATGATTGTAAAATCAGTGAATTATCTTTATTGTTCTTCATCATGTTGTTCTGGTTTCATTCTGTGCTTGTAGCAGCTAGAGACACACAACAAGTCTATTATAGCCTTTTTCCTAACAACCTTTAATTGTATTTAGTGTGACTATTCCTGTCTGTAATCTGCTAAGTTTATTCATCTAGGCAAACAATAATGTTTATTAAAATATATGTAAAAAATAAATAGTGCATTAAAGTAAATCAGTAAGATAATGTAAAAGAAAGGTGAAAAACAGCTATATAATGTATCTTTAAACAGTAAAATACTGTGAAATTAATAAAGTTCAAACTGTATTTTTCATTAACAGTATAAAGCTGTAAATGTCAGCGACAGTATAATAATGTTAATTTTACAGTAACATAAAGGAAACCCTGCTGCCAGCTCTTATTTTACTGGGAGATTCTTAACAGTGTGGTTTCACATCCATCCAGGGGTGGTGGTGATTCAGGTTTGGCAAAAAGCATCAAATCATTTAAACATAATTGGATGCAAAAATCTCCCCCTGCAGAATAAACCCCCCCAACCATTGGCTTGGAGAGGATTTCCTTTATTGTGTGATAAATTGTTAAAAAGGTCTCCAGACGCGCGCAGATTAGAGAGGACATCGGTTTCTAAATGCTCCCTGGAGGAGGGTTATTTTTAGATATGGACTCCAAATTGATTTTGCCATTACAGCTGGAGCTTTGCTCTCGATCCAGATGGAAACAGTCTCTCTCTTTAGGTGCATCTTGGATCGAGTCAGCCTGCAAAATGACCAGTTTGTCCAAAAAACCCCACAGCAACAGCTCATGCATGCATCGTTTTCATTCACCACGTCGCCAAGCCACGTTTCAGGAGACAAAAAGCCTCAGCATGCCACTTGTTCCTCACATGCAATCACACCCAAACGCACACTTCCACCAAGAAAGAACCGCTCCACAGAAAAAAAAGCGCAACAAGACGATCCATCCATCCGTGCGCTCCGGCTGGATGATTTACGCACAAGTCTCCTATCAATTATGTATCTGCTGCGTTACTGTACAGCCTTGCTTTGGTGGACAAATCGATGTGTCAGCGTGCCAGGAGGCTGCCAGACAGGATACCATCACTCTCACACACACACATACAGATATACAGCTGATAGAAGAGAGAGAAGAGAGGATGGAGAGGTGGTCCTACCTGGTTGGAACATACTTTGGAAATAAAAGATGACCAGAATAAAGGATCCCAAACAAGTGGCAAATATCATCCGGCATATCCTGCTCATCCTCAACAGTTCACTCAGAGTCTGTTTCATGACGAGATGGAGAGGCTGGATGGAGGAGCTGGAGGAGGTGGAGAAGGCTGGAGGAGGCTGGAGGAGTCTGGAGGCTGCAGGAGGAGACTGGAGGAGGATGGAAGGAGGTGGAGGAGGCTGGAGCTGCTGCTGCTGCTGCTGCTCGCTTTGTGTGTGAATGAAGAGCCCGTTGTGTCGGAGGCTCTCTCTCTCTCTCTCTCTCTCTCTCTCTCTCTCTCTCTCTCCCTCTCTCTCTCTCTCTGTCTGCTGGTACTGATGAGGATTGTCCGCCGGTCAATGAGCTGAATGCATCCACAGCACGGAGCGTACCACTGCTGGGCTGCTGGAGGGGGGAGCAGCAGGGTGGACTAACTGACTAACCAAACACCCCCACTGCTCTGAGGACATGAGCTCGTCCAGATGTTCAACAGCAGCACATTAAAACCTCTTTAACCTTTGATTTTCATCATTATAGAGTAATAAGATAATGAGTTATTACAGAAAAGGTCATATCAAATCCATAAATAGTGGCCATGTTTTCAACAGGTTGGGTTAAATGCAGAGGTCTAATGTCATGTATGTATCTGTAAGTGATGATTTTTTTATTTGAAATTATTATTTTTTAAAGTTTTAAATTTAGTTTTTTTTGGTGAAACTTCATAATACAGGTCCAAAAATGTCATAGTAATTAGGTGATTATTAGCAAGTAACCTATTTGAAATGTCTTTGAAATTACTGCCAAAATTACCCCAATATTTACCTCACAATTTATAGAAAATTACTTTATTATAAACATTATTTAATATTTTATATTCCGCTATTTCTCAATAGCTGGTCATTTATTTAATACATTTCCAGGAAAAGCATTTGAGCAATTAAAAAGCAAGTTAATTGATAAGCTTTATTTCCATGTCTGCTGATAAATAGATAATAATTAGCAAATAACTTATTTAAAACAACTTCCTGAAACATGACATTAGCTACCAGGTCACATTTGCATCAACAATAAGTCACACAATTATTTTAATAATTTATTTATAATTAATTATTTTAACAATTATATTATTATTTTAGCATATCGTTATTAAATAATGTTTATAATAAAGTAATTTACGATACATTTTGAGGTTAATATTGGGGTAATTTGGCAGTAACTCTAAAGAAATTTCAAATAGGTTACTTGCTAATTATCACCTAATTAATATGACATTTGCAGACCTGTAAAATGAAATGTTACCTTTTCTTCAGTTTTAAGTTTTTTAAGGTAGAAATGATCTGGCACTGGTACAAAGACACAAAATGACACAAAACTACAGAAAGGGGCACAACAACCACAGACACAAAACAACTACAAAGAGTCACAAAACAACTACAAAGAGACACAAAGCAACTACAAAGAGACACAGAGCAACTACAAAAAATAACTACAAAGAGACATAAAACGACTACAAAGAGACACAGAGCAACTACAAAGAGACAAAACAACTACAAAGAGACACAGAGCAACTACAAAGAGACACAAAATGACAAAGAGACACAGAGCAACTACAAAGAGACACAAAGCAACTACAAAGAGACACAAAACGACTACAAAGAGAGACAAAACAACTACAAAGAGACACAAAACAACTACAAAGAGACACAGATCAACTACAAAGAGACACAAAACGACTACAAAGAGACACAAAACAACTACAAAGAGACACAAAACGACTACAAAGAGAGACAAAACAACTACAAAGAGACACAAAGCAACTACAAAGACACATAAAACGACTACAAAGAGACACAAAGCAACAAGAGAAAGAGGCTCCACTACTATAAAGTATCTGTGTGTCTGACTAACAGTATGTAGGAGAGGTGGTGGAGTTGTTTGTCTCATAATCTGCCTTTGGTGGTACAAGTACTAGTTAGAGTAATACCAACTGTGACAACAGTAACAGCAGAGTAATATTAGTATATATAAGTATCTGTTGTGATAATAACAGTTGAGGTAATGGCACTCGGTTGCAGTAGCGGTACTTAGAAGACGTTTCATTGGTGCAGCTCCACAGTCCAGGTCATAATAATATCAGTAGCAGGGATATGAGTTAAAGACATTATGTTAGTAGTAGAATCAGTATTACTGTCATAAGTTTATTCAACACACACGTCATAGTTTCACTGTGATTTTCCAGTATTGCTTCATTTACTCCACGTACAGCTCCAGTGCCATCTAGTGGTGGAACAGCACACGGTGCACCGGAGGGGGGGGGGGGGGCAGGTGAGACCTCTGAACAGAGTCCAGGACAAGCAGGCAGTGATAGATAGACCTCAATGCAGCATCCTAACCTTGCTGTGAGACCTGCACAAAGTCACAGAAGCCGCTTCGCTTTGATCAAATTACGCTCTAATGGCATTTCCAGGCACGTGCCAAAAGGAGAGACTTCTTCGTGCACTTCTTTCTAATTAGGATATCTGTCTTACTTACACAAGCAGGTCTGTCGGGGACGGAGACCAGAAGGTGGTCTGGAGGATAACCTCAGTACATCTAATTGCTGCACTGTTTAGCAAGCAACAGCACAACGTGCAGCATTAACATGGACCGGGCGGGTCGCTCTGCACTCAACACACCAAGAGAATGAAAATGACGCCCTTGCACGGAGGCACGCCCAACCCTCACAGATGTACATTTCTTTTCATTCAGATGCAGAGCGCCGAGCTGAGGTTGGCGGGGGGAAAAACTTCGAGGGTCAGCGGCGAGCTCTTAAGAAATATCTGCACTCCCAAGTCCCTGCGTTCATTAGTATGAGACGCTTCCATCCACATGAATATTCAACAGCTG
Source organism: Sebastiscus albofasciatus (assembly GCA_916701655.1). Taxonomy (NCBI): domain Eukaryota; kingdom Metazoa; phylum Chordata; class Actinopteri; order Perciformes; family Sebastidae; genus Sebastiscus; species Sebastiscus albofasciatus. The sequence goes on along the minus strand of CAKAOI010046596.1, from coordinate 8,147 downwards.
CTTTAAGACACAGGATATGAAAGCAAACAAAAGAGTGCGTCAGGAACTCCGGCCTGACGTCTCAATGAAGACACCGTATGCATCAATTAAAGCGAGAGCATTCCAATAAAACACTATTAAATTGGGTAATTCCATAATCCCCGTCGAGTTGATTACATGAAATTAAGGTTGTAAAAACCCCCCGAGGTTCGTGCCACAGCGATGAAAACACAGAGCGTAAGCCTGAGCTTTTACTCCATGTAAATGCATCCAATCCCAGAGTCTTATCACTCTCCTGCAGCCTTTAAAAACTCAGCTATATTAAAGCTTACAGAGGCTTTCAGAGGCAGGACCTCGGGGAGCATCTTATCTTTCCTTCAAGTCGAAGGAGAGAGACGTAAAAATGCATCAGTAGATTTCTGTAGAAGTTCTGCTGGAAGCAAACGGTTCATAAAAGAAACGCTAACAAACGTAAAAAAAAGCGTCGACAGAGAGAGACACATAAATAAAACAAGACGCGTGTCAGCAGCAGAGCGTCGGTCCTCGCCCGCCTGTCTGTCAGGCTTCAGGTGAAGATGTCATCGGGATGGTCAGGTTGGCCATCCTGCCGCCGTCACTCATCATCGGGGTGATCGCACGCACTTCCCCTGCTGTCTTCCACTGTTGCTATGGGCAACTGTGAGTGACAGCAGGGGGAGCTAACCTCAGCAGTTTCCCCTCACCATCATGGCCTCAGACATACGCTGGGTTTGGGTCAACGAGCTGAGCACCTGCAGAAGGCAGCAGAGAGAGAGCGATATCAGTGGATGTCAACAGGCCAGGGGAAGTTGAGAATGTGGGGAAAGATGCTTCTTACTTTGTCCTCTGCTACGTATAAAGTATATTGTTATAGAGTGAAGATACTGGTGTCATATGAAACTAGAGAACCTGATGAATCCATCAGTACCAACCAGGTTAGACTAGCTCGTAGTGAAGGAGGTTAAATAACGCTCCAAACTTACTCTAAATTTTGGTGAGGAAAAACTGTCATGTCCATCTTCAAAGGGGTCCCTTGACCTCTGACCTCCAGATGTGTGAATGTAAATGGGTTCTCTGGGTACCCACGAGTCTCCCCTTTACAGACATGCCCACTTTATGATCATCACATGCAGTTTGGGGCAAGTCATAGTCAAGTCACACTGACACACTGACAGCTGTTGTTGTCTGTTGGGCTGCAGTTTGCCATGTTATGATTGGAGCATATTGTTTTATGCTAAATGCAGAACCTGTGAGGGTTTCTGGATCAATATCTGTCATTGACTTGTGTTGTTAATTGATCTACAATAATAAATATATACATACATTTGCATAAAGCAGCATATTTGTCCACTCCCATGTTGATAAGAGGATCAAATACTTAACAGATCTCCCTTTAAGGTTCATTTAGAACAGATAAAACGTGCAATTAATCTCAATTAAATATTTGAATTGATTGACAGCCCTACTTAAAAGTAATGAAATATACAATCTATTAATGAAAAGCTTAGATTTGGATAACAGCAGACTAATTACACATGACTCCTACGACAAGTCTGGACCAAAATAGATCCTGAATCACTCGAACAAACCACTTCAGAACCAATCTGTACGAGAGGTTCTTGCATGAGGCCCATTGATCTGAAATCTAAGATGAAATCTGTGTCAATAAAAGGCCCATAATCACGATCAAAGGATCCCGCATCCCCTCGGATCAATGTACCTAATCAATCAGTCCGTATCTCCAACCACCTTTCTTCGCTGACATCGGCAGCACCGGTCACCTCTATTTAACACTCCATTGAACGGCCTTATTAATTAAGTTTAGAAGATGTCAGCTTGTATTAACCCGCTCATGTACTCCGGGGTCAGTCTCCACGAGGATGGACTGCGAGGTTTATTAAATACAGGCCATGAATAATTCAGACAGGCAGCATTCAGAGCAGGAAACTCATTTGAATGTGCTGCTCTGGCTTTGACCCCGGACACCAGAGCTGTTTCAAGGACTGCACATGGTAATATCTGAAAACTGACCTCAGCACAGTACTTCCACACAGACTGCGGTATCCATAGGTGTCCAAAGCAGCAGGTATACTGTACGGGCAACGTGCAACGCTATTTGTCTGTGTGTGTTTCGCTGGCCCAGTTGCTCTTTTGTTACTTGCCCTTATACAAATTGTTGTATTTATTAGCGGTTATGAGTTTGCATGTTCTCCCTGTGTTAGCGTGGGTTTTCTCCGGGTACTCCGGCTTCCTCCCACAGTCCAAAGACATGCAGGTTAGGTTAATTGTTGACTCTAAATTGCCCGTAGGTGTGAATGTGAGTGTGAATGATCGTCTGTCTCTATGTGTCAGCCGTGCGATAGGCTGGCGACCTGTCCAGGGTGAACCCCGCCTTCGCCCAACGTCGGCTGGGATCGGCTCCAGCCCCTCCGCGACCCCTAACGGGATAAGCGGTTGCAGATGATGGATGATTATCGGTTATTATAAGCAACAAAGACCAAAGCTAATTGTCACGTTTAATCTTGAAGTAAATGAATCTGGAGTTTCGTCCACATCCTCTAACGCAGCTATTCTCAACCACTGGGCCGGGGCCCACTGGTGGGCCTCAGATCACCCCCTAGTGGTCTGCAGAGGTACTGACAAATGGTTAGATTAACCTCTTCAAAATCCAACGGCTGCTATTCTGTTTTTCAGAGGTTGTAGCGGGCAGGTTTTAAAGCTAGAGGAAGGATACTGGAATGATATGAAACTAAAATTGGTCCCAACCATGCCACGCTAACTTTTCGGGAAGGAGGCTAAATAGTTACGCTAAATTTTGGCGAGGAAAAACTGGCATAGTCATTTTCAAAGGGGTCCCTTGACCTCTGACCTCCAGATATGTGAAGGTAAATGGTTCTATGGGTACCCACGAGTCTCCCCTTTACAGACATATATGTCTCGGATGCAGTGACACAAAATGTGGCGTTTTTTTTAAATGAAAAGAGATGATGGAGACGACCCGGCACCGGTAAAAGCTCCAAAGTGTGTGTTGAGGAAATGTGACCCTGAATAGTTTGGATTCCTGATGGCAGGCAGTGATGGGTGAGGGTAAGCTGAATATTTATGTGGGTCATTACACCTGGCAGTGGCATCACACATATTTATAGCCCAGTTTGTCATTTATTTGGGAAGGTGGTCCTCGGAATTATTTTAACAATCAGACGTAGGCCTCAAGTTACAAAAGGTTACTGCTCTAACGCCGCCCAACTAAACTCCTGTTTCCAGGATGATTGAAATGCTCGCTTGCGCTTCAGCTCATAAACTTTTAGTGTTCCAATCCGTGTGCTTACGCAAATACACTTTACTGTAGTGCACCGTGTGCACTCTGTACTTACTTGAGTAGTGCGTGAATTTCAATGAGGTAAGGTCGTCTCAAATCAGATACTCTGCGGTGACCTTAATAATAATAATAATAATAATAATAAATTAGACTCATATAGCGCCTTCCAAGAAACCCAAGGACGCTTACTAATGAAGATCGCAACATTTCTACGGGCAATCCTTCTAGTTGAGCCTTGGGTAGAGAGACATGTTGTGCCTTAACAGCCGTGGCATCACAGCTGTCTTTATGAAACAGTGTGGGGAACAAAAGGGATGCTGACCTGGGCTGACCCGGGGTGGATGCCCACCGTGGCGTCCAGCTGTCGCTTGGTAAGACCACATTTCATCGCTGTAACGAAGCCTTGGAGGACATCTCCAGCGTTGGGACCCATGACGTGGACACCGACCACACGCTCCTGTTGAGACACAGCAGTGTTGAACTAGAGGTTGTTAGACTTGAAGACATTCTCACTCCCAACTCATCCAATACCTACGTTACGTTTGGACGGACCGGGCACGGCGTGTCAATATACGCTCGTTACATGCAGTGTCCTTTCAAAATAAACTTCCTTTTTCACAGGTTTAGGCAACACAACCACTTAGTTAGGGTTAGGAAACGGTCGTGGTTGACGTTAACTTCGACTCACGGCTCTGACGATACCGACAAGTCTCGTGACTAACGACTGACATGGCAAAATAAGTCAACGTTACTTTTCGTTTCACCGGGACACGAACACCGGTCTCCTGGTTGAAAGTCTTGAGTTTGTTTATCATGTCAGAAGGAAGTCCCAAGTCCTCAGTTCTCAAGTCTGAGCCTGGATCCAAGTCCCTAAGGTCCTGTCTGAGTCTAGCTCCCATGTCAGAACAGACATGCCTTAATCGAGTCCCAGTCCTCCATGTGCAAGTCCTAGTCCCCAATCACCAGGGGGTCATTTCTGGGGAGCTCTCAGGCACCAGATTCATGTCCACGGTGAGTTCCAGGTCCTCTGCGTGTGAGTCAGAATCACTGTTGTCATGTCAGAGGGAAGACCCGAGTCCGCCCTCAGTATAGTAATCTGTTCTAGTCCAAGTTCACCAGACGGACTTCAGGTAATCCACTCACACATCTAAAACCATAAAAACACACTGGTAAATATGAAAAGCTAGTTTGGTGGTGATGATGGGCCTCGGTGTATTCCAATCTGCAGACGGGGACTAAAGTGATAATGAGCAGAGATATTATAACGCCGTCACCAGCAGCTTGGCAGAGCCGCGTTCTCAAATGCAGTTCCTGTATGTTCGAGTGCTGCCAAGTCAATTGCGGAGCTAAAAATATAACAAAGAGGTGGGTGGACTAATGCGGTGTGAACTGTTGCACAATTGGAGGCATTATGACTAAATATCTCCAGAGGAAAAAGCCAAACAAAAGTCTCATCACTTGAGAGCTGAGGTGCTGAGGATCACACTTATCAAAGTGTGGGGGGAACTTCAATTAGTTTGGACATAACTCTTACTACACGGCCTCATTAGATGTTTAATGTTGGCTATGATGAGAGAGTGATGCCTAATCACATGCAGTACTAGTGGACTTTCTAGTGTACATTACTTCATTATTCTCCTCCTATCAGCCCAGCACAGAGTTTAGAAACTGAATGAAACGCTTGCTGAAGCCCCGGTGACGTTTGTAGGTTCGTACGTCATCAGTCACGTGGTATTCCTCATTTGACACGAGCTCCGACACCATGTGTTGTAACAGGAGAGAATCTAGCTTCGGAGCTTCGATGTCGAACGCCCATCTCTACAAAACATTAAAGCAACTACAAGGAACGTTTCATTTTGTGTTGGTTTTTGACGGCCCCTGAGGACAAAGACGGCAGCGGTAGTGTTTTCCCGGAACAAAGACCGCATTTCCCATGAGCACCACCGCCTCGTGCTGTAAAGATCTCGCTCTATCTAGCGCGTGCATTTCTTTAGGAAGCGAGTGACAGAACGACGCAACTTGGTCATAAATAGGTTCACTTACTGAAGTGACTTTATATACATTGAGCTTCGCAGTACTCGCTTTGCTCGACAAATGCAACGAACATCAACGAACGTTAGCTAGCTTGGATTTAGGCAACAAACTCATATTGACGTTAAAAACACGCCTCACAATCATACCTGTCAACCCTCCTGATTTTCCCACGAGACTCCCGTTTTTTCCTCGCCTGGTTTCCTCACAGGGTCACAATTCTCCCGCATTTCTCCAGATTTATGGCAATTATACACATCTAATAAAGTGTCTGGTGAGTGTATAAGCCCTACTGTTTTCAGCCAGACAACAATACTGACCTAATGTTTATTCCTGTTTTTTGTTTTTGCTATGTTCATTCTTTAAAAGTCTCCAGAAGACAGGAAACAAAGTCTATGAAACTACATTTTTGGTTTGAAATCCTCCCTATTTTTGAGGTCTCGAGGTTGGAAAGTATGCTCGCAAATATATTTCATAAATAAAACAGACATATTACATAACAGTCTAGGAGGAAGAGGGCCAATTCAGGATCAGTTTGGAATCCTTTCAAATCCCACAATACTCTCCATCTGTTGAATGATGAGCAACCCGGGGCGACTATCACGGTCCCTTTTAGCTTTCCTTCTGTTCACCGGTCCATTCCTTTATTTGACTCTTTGCTAATCCTGCCCCAGCATCAGACACAGAGGTGAAAGAAGCACTCAGATAGTTTACGTTAAAAGTAGTAATACCACAAATACACGTAGATACAAGTAAAAGTCCTGCATTCAAAATCTTTCTCAAGTGAAAGTACAAAAGTATCGGCATCGTCAGTTAGTGTGGAAAAAACAGAGATTGCAAGTAAATGCAACGGAACAAGGCGAGGGAGAAAGCAACATCTAGTAGAATATTATCAACAGCACCTTTAATATTAAAATATTGATTAGTGCAGCTTCAAAGGGACTGTTTGTAACTTTCTAAGCGTATAAATGTAGCGAGTCGGCACACATGCGCGCTCGCGTGTGGCCGCTGTCTCGTCTCCTCTGCCTGCTCGCCTTCACTCAGACAGCGCGCACGTTCTCTCTCTCTCTCTCCACCTCTCACGTGCATGCTGCTCACTCCACACTGCAGAAGAGTTAGTTTAGCTCTGAGAATATCTCGTGAATGTTCAGTGGACATTTGGTCAGAAATAACTGCTGCAGCTCCTCCAGACCAACAGAGGTTTCCCGTGTCTTGTGAAGTGACGGGGCTCCTCAGAGAGAAACGTTATCGTCTCGTTACCGACCGGGTGCCGGTGTCTTCCTGCTCTCTCCGGCTGCGGGCGGAGGGAGACGAGTTTCTCGCTGCGGAGCGCCGCTGCTGAAGCCTGCGCTGAGGCAGGAGAAACAAACACAGTGGAGAGACCTGGAGAGACCTTGGTCTGGTCAGCTAACATTACTGCCAAGCAGCTGAACTCTAGAGTGATGTTGTGCTTTTAGCTGACGTGTGTCTCCTCACTGTGTTGAGTGATGCTCCTTCATGTCTATTTAGAGCGAGCACAAGCGCCAGCAACAGGACGCTGTCTTTCGTTGACTTAACGGACACAGGTGAAGCTGTTAAGAAGCATTTCTGAAAGTTACAAATAGTCCCTTTAAAAGAAAAGGAAAAAAGGTCCTACCTGGTCGGGGATGTGGCAGATGACTTTCACATAGCAGGAGTTTTTATTCCTGGCAGGAAGTGTCCACTCCAGAGGCCAGTAGTAGCTGTGATACACCTGGAAAAAGGGCAGATTGATTTTTAGATCATCTACAAGATGAGAACTTAGTTTGTATGATTCTATATGTTGGTGTATAATAAGTGTACCTCCACACTGTTTTCTCCAAACGTTAGATTGGCTTTCTCCTCAGACAGACCACAGGCAGAGTATTCCACTGGAGTCAGCACAACAGCTGGCACGCTGGTGTAATCACACTGGAACGACAAACCATATTAGCTCAATTCAATTCTATATTTATTATCTCATATGCGACGTTTGGCTCGTGCACAAGCTTTAAAGCATACACAACAACAATCAAAACACCACTCAGACATGATCATTCAGTTGGTCTGATCAATATTAGTGTAACTAATTCCAAACCGTGTACCAAGATGCTGTCTCCTCTGTAGAGGCGGCGGGCCAGCAGTGTCCCAGCATGCACTGAGAGGCCTGTGCTGGAGGGGCGTCCATGCTGCACTGATCCGATGGCGTAAATGTGATCTACACTGGTCTGATCGCTCTCGTTCACCAGGATCCTGCCAGTGCTGCACACGGAAAAACACACACACACAAACACACGCAAAACCTTAAAGGGAGGGTTTTTACATCATTCTGTAGCTCCCCAGTGGTGTTCCTTAACCTGACGGAGGTTTCTGCATGATGATGCTGCTACATGAACAGTATATATACATCTTTATAGTCAGTGTGTTACCTACAGTAACTTAGATGGCGGTCGGCGTGCTTCCAGCTTGGAGAAGCAGACAGGAGTACCGGCATGGAAGCTAAGCAGCGTACTGCTGTGGACGCCACGTTAGTTGAGATTTTTTCTGCTGCTTTACCTCACTGTCAGACAGCCCTTTACTTCACCATCAGACAGCCCTTTACCTCACTGTCAGACAGCCCTTTACCTCACTGTCAGACAGCCCTTTACCTCACTGTCAGACAGCCTTTTACCTCACTGTCAGACAGCCCTTTACCTCACCATCAGACAGCCCTTTACCTCACCATCAGACAGCCCTTTACCTCACTGTCAGACAGCCCTTTACCTCACTGTCAGACAGCCCTTTACCTCACTGTCAGACAGCC
>CAKAOI010046594.1:0-11808 GCA_916701655.1 Sebastiscus albofasciatus | reverse complement strand
TATATATATATATATATATATATATATATATATATATATATATATACAGTATATTTGCTTTATCAACTTGTCCTACCATTTTACCACTTCTATTATGATTGATGTGTTCTGTGATGTTCTGTTTTAGCAAGTTACCATATTTGTTTTACTCTATCTGCTTTTATTGTCTGATGTTCTGTTTTAACAGTTACCATATCTTTTACTTTATTTATCTGCTTTTATTGTCTTGTGAAGCACTTTGTAACATCTGTTTTGAGAAGTGCTACACTGTTAAGAATTTCCCAGTAAAATAACAGTAAAGAACTGGCAGCAGGGTTGCCTTTATGGTACTGTAAAATTAAAATTATTATACTGTTGCCGAAATTTACAGCTTTGTACTGTTAATGAAAAATATAGTTTGAACTGGGTTTTTTTTATTAATTTCACAGTATTTTACAGTTAATTTACTGTTTAAAGATACATTATATAGCTGTTTTTCACCTTTCTTTTACATTATCTTACTGATTTGTTTAATGCACTATTTATGTTGTATTTTTTACATACATTTTAATAAATATTATTTTTTTCCTAGATGAATAGACTTAGCAGGTTACAGACAGGAATAGTCACACTAAGTACAATTAAAGGCACTTGTTAGGAAAAAGGCTATAATAGACTTGTTGACACTTTTCCCAAAATGTCTGTCTCTAGCTGAGTACAGAATGAAACCAGAACAACATGTGAGTGAAGAACAATAAAGCTAATTCACTGATTTTACAATCATGTACAATGTACAAGCCTCACATGTGCAGATCAGGTCCCAGAATTAAAACAATACTGCATGAAACTGTCACTGATGATACTTTAGACAGTTGATCAGCAGTAAAGTGATGTTTCTTAAGAATGCATTATAGTTCAGTTAAAAAACTATGACGTCTATGAGCGTAATTTAGCAGGTTTTCTTTTGTATTAACAGTAAAGCACTGTTTTTTTTTTTAGCAATAACAGGTTAATACTGTTGAAATCCTGCTGTAAATTAACAGCAATTGTTTGCAGTGTATATAAATACATTTATTATTATTATTATTATTATATAAACTCCAATTATAGTTAATAGCTTGACAAAATTCACATGCACTCTGGAGATGCTTTGTTTTCCTGTTATAACATCAGATTTTCAGCGTCCCTTTGAGATAAGGTGGTCTTCCCTCTGACAGATGATGGATGTATATACCTTCCATGTGGGCTCAGAGACCCTCAAACAGGCGCTCCGGCTTCCTATTGGCTGCCGCTGCCACAGGGGGCGGGGCTAAAGGCACACGTGTTTTTAAAGTCTGTCTTTGCAACGACAAACATCTTCTTCAGTATTGCTGCAGAGGGTTATGGCACAATTTGCAGCGCCAGACGGGAAGCTGAGTGAACATCATAAAAGAGCAGCAACAATAAAAGGGACGCATGCAGCTGGCATATCTGGAGCATATGGGACTTATTACAACAAGGAAACGACAGATTTACACCGCAAGGACCAACAGGTAGGTGTAATAAACAGGACAGATTTATCTGTAATGACGACAGTGATGTGGAGGGAGAAATAGAGCTACACTCTGCAATGTTGTCTCACTGTAAAATGCTAAAACATGCCTTGTAATAAGATTAAATCCTGGAAAAGTATTATTATTATGATTATGATTATGATTATTATTATTATTATTATTATTAGATGCTTTTGCCATTGTAAATTGCAGGTTGTAGACAGGATGATCTGTAATTTTCCCTTAATTTGAACTATACTGCATCTCATGTCTCTGCCTGAGCTGAGTTTTATAATCCTGACCCTGCAGAGTAAAAATACAAAAATATTACTTTAACTTAAATATCTGAAATTAAATAGGCCTCTCTTATAAAAGTATAGGTGTTGCAAAAGCTTACAACAAAAGATGCTTTCTGTCTGCTGAATGATTGGCCATAGTTATTGATTGGTGTAATAAAAAATAGAGCAGCTTTATGTAACCAGTTTCCATCTGCCTCAGCTGTTGGCTCTAATTGAGAACACATGCAAAACAAACAATCACAGGTTGTGCTGCCTCTGGAAGCCTTGGCCTGTCACCATGCACGTACCCACCTGCAATAAGAAGTGATAAAAGCTCATTGCCTGGTTGCAATGAGAGGAGGAGAAGAGGGACCGCTGATGAGCTCAGTGGCATCAAAACCACAAAAGTTGAAGATTTTGATTCACACTGGAGGGGTCATCTGTGTTAAACATGTATGTTTACTGCAGGCTGCTCTGGATAAAAGTATTTTTTATCTTTACTTCTCTTCAAAACTATGTCTAAACTATGTGCAGTTTGTTTCAGTGCCACAATTCATTAAAAAAATACTTAAACAAAAAGGTGATTGAATGGCATGCTCATGAGGTAAACTGGATATTATGATTAAGGAATAATAAATAAAGAAACGTCACTTGTGGCAAATCTTTCTCACTAAAAAAATGTAAGTAATTTGTGGAAAAAAAATTAGGAGATGAATATAGCATTTTCAGTATCATATACAATCCATCAAACATAAATATTTGGCATCATGTGAGCTGTAAATGAATGGAGCCCCACGTTCCCAATAGTGTGCGTGACAGGTTGCTATTTCTAGTTGACCCAGCCGTGACATCATTAGTGGAGCAAAACAAAGATGGTGCAGGAGGGATTTAGGACCATATCCTGCACATCTTGTCCCACATGACTTCTGATCACCTTCAGGACACTTTAATTATGACATGATGGGATAAAAAATGACCTACGGCAACAACCTTTTTGACATCTGCACAGTGTTTCCAAAACTAAATCATTTTATTCAAAATATTTACTGAAAAACGCCTCCTAGACTTAATGGATCTTTTCACTTGGACACAACTGACCCTTAGATGATTCGAAAAGTGGAGGTGGGGAGTTATTTTGGCACTAGCAGGGTATGTCTGGCTGACCGTGGCCTTTTGTAGCCTGTGGTGTTGCATTTTAATGGACCTCTCTTGCCACACACACAGACACCAAGTCAATAGCTTTTCTAATTTAGCTGCCCTTGTTGCTCTATTACATTATGATGCAAGGTTACTGTTGCTTTCAGAGAAAGCGACCCATGCTCTCCGAAATGCTGCGAGGTTCATTAAATCCTGTTCCATGATGTGCAAACTGGAGTTGTGAATTAGTTCTGGGTATGTGTTATTGACCTTGATAACAGAGATTCAATAGTATTAATGGAATAATTAGTGCAATAAATGCATGCAACATGTAATAACATTGCATCTGCACAGAGTTGCTACTTGTATCTTTGTTCCAGCGGCTCTCTGGATTAACATGAACTTGATCTGTAATTTGACTCAGCGCCCCATGGACTGACCTGCCTAATTAATACTTACATTAAGCAGGGTAAACATCCTTTCCCACTTTGTCAGCTATCTAAGTGCTTGAATAATATTTTTTTAATCTACTACTGATAATGCATGTACAGTACAATGCATTCCCTTCGCTCTCTGTCTGCACTGCGTACAATGTTTGTATAATTGTCAGTGTATGCAAGAATAGCGCTGCTAACTTTGAGTGTACACTGCATTATTTAGACAGCAGGTAACCACACACCCACATACACTGATCTTTACTCTGGTTCCTGCCAATTACTTTAAAACTGTTTTTCTCTCTCTGTCTGTAATTTCCACAGCCCACTTCACTGATGAGGTCCAAAGCAGTCGCCAGATAGGAGTGACCCGCCCTCGCCAAAGGCGCACAGAAGCACGGGCCCGCTCTCCCCCTTTCCCTGCAGGATCTAGTCCTGCTGTCCACATTTTCTGCTCAAGTTTGTCCCCGGGATCATTCGAAACTGTTTCTCCAACGCTTCTACCAAAAACTTAGACTGTTTTCCAAAGCAGAATCGGCCCAGCCCTCCCAAGCGGAAGCAATGGGGAGTGTGCGAAGCCACCGTTACAGCATCGTGTCCTCTGAGGAAGACGGCATGAAGCTGGCCACCATTGCCGTCCCGAACGGCTACGGGAACGGCAACGTCAACAAGGTACACACAGAGCGCCAGCATCAGAGCCGCTTCGTCAGGAAGGATGGCCACTGCAATGTGCAGTTTATCAATATGAGCGAGAAAGGCCAGCGGTACCTGGCAGATATCTTCACCACCTGCGTGGACATCCGCTGGCGCTGGATGCTGCTCATATTCTGCCTTTCGTTCCTGCTGTCGTGGTTGTTTTTTGGCTTTGTCTTCTGGGTGGTGGCTCTCTCTTATGGGGACTTGGAGAATAAGACTCAGAGGTGTGTTTCCAATGTGAACAGCTTCACCGCTGCCTTCTTGTTCTCAGTGGAGACCCAAACCACTATTGGCTATGGTTACCGCTATGTGACAGAGGAGTGCCCCGTTGCGGTCTTCATGGTTGTCTTCCAAAGCATTGTGGGCTGCATCATCGATGCTTTCATCATCGGTGCGGTCATGGCCAAGATGGCCAAGCCCAAGAAGAGGAACGAGACCCTGGTGTTCAGCCATTATGCAACAGTGGCCATGAGGGACGGTAAACTTTGCCTGATGTGGCGGGTGGGGAACCTCAGGAAGAGTCACCTGGTGGAGGCCCACGTCAGGGCCCAACTCCTCAAGTCCCGCACCACCGCCGAGGGAGAGTTCATCCCTCTGGATCAGGTAGACATTGACGTGGGCTTCGATAGTGGCATCGACAGAATCTTCCTGGTGTCTCCGATCACCATCGTGCACGAGATCGACGAGGACAGCCCGTTCTACGAGATGAGCAGACAGGAACTGGAGACGTCAGAGTTTGAGATCGTGGTGATCCTGGAGGGCATGGTGGAGGCCACAGCCATGACGACTCAGTGTCGGAGCTCCTACGTGGCCAGCGAGATCCTCTGGGGCTACCGCTTCGAGCCGGTGCTCTTCGAAGAAAAGAACTACTACAAAGTGGACTACTCCCGCTTTGACAACACGTACGAGGTGCCCAGCACGCCCCACTGTAGCGCCAGGGAGCTAGCCGAGAAGAAGTCCGACGCCTCCAGCTCGAGGAACTCCTTTTGCTACGAGAACGAGGTGGCTCTCGAGAAAGTTGAGATGGAGGAGGAGTTTGAGGAGGAGGAAAACAGGGAGATGAGGGGAGTCGAGGTCGGCGCACTGGAGGACACAATCACAGATGTGGTGTCAGACTCTGAATGCAACCTGGACTCTTTGCCTTTAGAATCAAGGCCTTTGACAGCAGAATCAGAAATATGACTAAAGAAGGGTTAAAAACTACCACAGGGTACGTTAAAGCGAATGAATTTGGTCCTGACGGCTGTTCTTTATAATGCATGACAGTTTGAAAAATACTGGGATTTGAGTATGAAGTTCTCTATGCAGAAGCTTACGCACAAGGCACCATGGGCATCCAGACATGTCGTATTGTTTATGGTGAAAGTGGTGATAAATGAGCTGGTTGCATGGAGCTGAAGGCAGGAAATGGGTCAGATGCCTTCACTTACACACTGTGTGCAGTCTGCCCTTTATAAAATATTTTAGTAGAATAGCCAATTGGGTTAAAAAAACACTAAGTTTGTTAGTAAATTCTAATTTATTCAAGTGCATCCTGGGTATAATAGGTCTTTTTTGTGTGACCTAAACGTCACATAAGGTTGTGACTGGTTAAAATACTTAAAGATAGATTAAAAACAAAGATTTGAACATGAAACTTTGAGATTTATTTTCAAATTCCAACCTAAATCCATATATTTTTTAGTAATTCTAAGGCTACTAAAAACCTGCACAAAGGCTGCTGTTTGTTAATGAGCTGGTCTCTTAGCAGAGTATATTTACAGTCCTCCTCAGCGTGGTGGTCTCGGTGTTGCTCTCATGGTGGCGTGACGCAGGAAAGAAATGCCTCGCGCAGATTACAAGCACACTATGCTCCTCAGCCTCATCGTCTTGTCCAAGTATAGCATCTCTTGCATGGTGTGCCTTAACAAAAGCTTCAGTCCCGGCGGAGGCACACACTGCAATAGATGTCACAGGAAGGAGAAGCATTAAGAGGTGGTTCACTGTGCAGTATACCGCCACTCCAGGTCTTCATGTTCTTATGTGCAATAAAAGGTCAGCGGTAGAACGCGTCAGGAAGCTCAACCCCTGAGCCGAGGTTATGAATGTCGACGATAAAAGTGCTGCTAAGTTACATATTGTATGTTTTAGAGGGAGCCAAAATGTATTATTTGTCTTTTAAAGTATCCATTTTGAAGATTGCAGCCTATAATGTTATTTCTAGACGTAGACGAGCATGATTCTGTCAGTGTGTTTCCCAAAGCTTTAGTGCACTTTCTTTTTTTTCCTCACCAGAGAATCCATCCCCGTAACAACAGAGATTATTACCCAAAGCCAAATGTGTACATATATATAAGAGACAACAACCATCACTCATCTGTTAGTTGATTTAAAAAACAGAACTTTTCTTCATCTAACCTCATCTGGTTAGCTGAAACATTGAAGTTACTTGAGTTGATTTCGACGTATATTAACATCAGCGTTCTTGGCGTGGCGGACGTGCAGAATCGGGTCTTTTGAAGTTATTTCTGAATGGACCCTTGCTTTCTAAAGATCAAGTCTGCTGATTCATATTTCAGTCACAAAGTAGCACACTTGACTTCAGTCTTACAAGAGATTGAGCTTTTTAACGGTTATTGTGACACATTCATGCTTAGATCAGTGGAAGCCAGGACACTGTACCGCTTCTCTGGTAAGGAAATCATTCAATTAAAACATTTGATCTGTTCTCACATTGACTTCTCCTGTCTTAGCTCTTTATTTTTCTATCAGGGTCTTCCCACCTTCCTGCACAAACCAGAGTCTGTACAGATTTTTTTTATCTTTTGTAAATTATTATGCAAATACTGTATATTGATATTGCAGTTGTTGAAAACAGTTTATGTCCTTTTTTCAATAAAAATGCAAAAAAGAAATCCTTATGAAGTTGATGCTTTGATTGTAAACAACAAATCAGCAGATGATGTGTGTGTGTGACCTTTTAACTTACTAACAATTATTAGCCATCGTTCTGTTTTTAAGCGATGCATCCGCAGTCTACTGTGCAAGAATTTTCCAAGGATTTGCATTTTGACCCAAAACGTGTGACATCTGGAGGCCAGCTCGACTGTTTTAGCTGTAGCTCCTCTAATTTGGAGCCGCGGCCCAAATTCCAGGCTGCTGGCTGTCAGGGCTCGCATCATCATTTACTATAATTCACCAAACTGACTCACTCCAGTTCTGCGAAGGCCCACAGAGACCCCATGCTATATCAGTCGGCTTCGCTGGAAGTCATTTTCAGTGACAGTAATGGAAAGAACACCTCATTCCTCCTTCTTCTCCCAATCTCTTTCAGTAAACTGTGGAAAATAAGTGTATTCTGCACTACTGAGTGTCTTGAGGCATGGTGTCACAATTGCAGGAGTATACTGTAGAATTAATTTCTCTCAAAGCCACAATAATAATGCTAAATGATAATGATAAATAAAAAGTGATCTGTCTACAAAACACACAGATTGCATAACACACCAGGATGCAGCCAGCATTGTGTGAACACCAGCTCCTCTAATCCAGCATAAATATGCACAGTTACAGTAGATGTGATCAATATGGTTGAATCAGAGGTGAACATGGGTATGACGGATCTGTCAGCAAATTTAGTTAGTTTCCATTCACAGCTGCATTCTGCCAACATGAGACGTAGTCGAGGGATCTATTGATTAGACACGTCCGCAGGGAGGCAGTGAGCCGATTTGATTTGGTTCTACATAGGAAGTGGGTGCTGCCTCGGGGCTTTTTCCACATTAGCCAATGAAACTGCCACAAAGCTCCGGCTTGGAGTCGAAATGGGGACTGTCCCTTTTCTGTTTAGAAAAGAAAATTATATTAATTCTCACCAAGTCAACAAGTCTCTCATTGCTTTAATTGTAAAAGCTGATGAAGTTTTTTTTCTGCAGTGAGGTTGGTTACGTGAAAAATTTGGATCACTCAGCTCCAGCTTCCTTTCAAAAGTATCCTCTGGACTTCAGCAACGTCACACCTGAACTCCTGTAACCCCTGACATGACGTTTGACTGAACAAGGTGGTGGCTGTTCAGTCTGTGCCGTGTGCACTGTTTGAAAGACATTGACAGCCAGAGTTGGCCAGAGAGCTCCTGTCGATAATGCTGATGACGCCTCTCTGGTGAATTCCCCGGAACCGGCTTATTAACAACAGGCTGATCAGCTTGACCTTCAGATCAGATGGATGGATGAATGTAAACATAAACAATTCCTCAGCACTTCCAGTGGAGAAAACGTTATGAAATGCCCTCTATGGTTGCCTTCCAGTGGAGAAAACGTGATGAAATGCCCTCTATGGTTGCCTTCCAGTGGAGAAAACGTGATGAAGTGTCATCTATGGTTGCCTTCCAGTGGAGAAAACATGATGAAGTGCCCTCTATGGTTGCCTTCCAGTGGAGAAAACATGATGAAGTGCCCTCTATGGTTGCCTTCCTGTAGAGAAAACATGATGAAGTGCCCTCTATGGTGGCCTTCCTGTAGAGAAAATGTGATGAAGTGCCCTCTAGGATGGCCTTTCAGTGGAGAAAGTGTGATGAAGTGGCCTCTAGGGTGGCCTTCCAGTAGAGACAATTTGATGAAGTGCTCTCTAGGGTGTCCTTGTAGTGGAGAAAACATGATGAAGTTCCCTCTAGGGTGCCCTTCCAGTGGAGAAAATGTGATGAAGTGCCTTCTGGGTGCCCTTCCAGTATATAAGACGTGATGAAATTCCCTCTATGGTATCCTTCCAGTAGAGAAAACGTGATGAAGTGCCCTCTAGGATGGCTTTCCAGTGAAGAAAATATGAAGTGCCATCTAGGAAGTCCTTCCAGTGGAGAAAATGGGATAAAGTGCCCTCTAGGGTGTCCTTGTAGTGGAGAAAACATGATGAAGTGTCTTCTAGGTGACCTTCCAGTGGAGAAAACATGTTGAAGTGCCCTCTAGGGTGTCCTTCCAGTGGAGAAAACGTGATGAAGTGCCCTCTAGTGTGGCCTTCCAGTGGAGAAAGTGTGATGAACAGCCATCTAGGGTGGTCTTAAAATGGAGAAAACATGATGCAGTGCCATACAGGCTGCCCTACATGCAAGAAAAAATTCTGCACTCTGGTGCCCCACTGCATGCAGCTGGTGCCTTTTTTATTTATTTTTTGTCCTTTCCCCTCAGACAGCCTGAATCCGCCACTGGTTACAGTATCAGTATTTTGGACAGAAAAACACATATAGGCAAGCAGACATATTCCATGCTCCAGACCTTAGCACGAACCGATAAAACATAAAGATATGATCAGTGAAAACGTGGCATTTGTCCTCTCGTTACCCTGTGTAAAAGCTCTGAAACACCCCTGGTTTATCTCAGTGACTGTCACTTAGAGACAGTTTATACACATCATTTTAGAGAGTGTTAAAATCACAGGCATATTTATCGCTCAAGAGGAAGTGTATGTAGTCTGGACAAAGTCCTTCCTGAACATATTTAGAATACAGGTTGTTATATCAGAAAAATGATCTGACATAATCTTATGTGGGCCACATCCACAGCCTGCAACATTATAAATAGCCGTAACTGTATGTGTTTGGCCTAAATTCATGTCTTGTGTGAGCCGCTGAGGTCAGAAAACAATATGTGTCAGATAGAAGAGTGTGATATCTCGGTCGACGGAGGTTCTCAGTCATCTAGGTCATGAGATATCAAGTGGAAGTAAGTCACTGGACTGAAAAGAGGTAAAGTTGAGTACATGACTGAACCGAAGCAGATTTATCCCATCATCACAGACTTTGTTTCCAGCCATCTGACAGATGTGACGTCTCTGTTACACTGGGCCTCTCCAGTTATTGTTACTTCCGAGAAAGCGGAGTGATAATCTTGACGGTAAAGGGAAGCAGTTGTAGCGGTGACGTTCACGAATTGTAACCATTCAGTCAGAATGACTTATTGCTTCAACAAGTCTGGAAGTGGGACAGAACCTGCAAGCTTTTCTCAAGAGGATGAAAGCCAATGCAAGTCTGAGGGATGGGCATGACCTTGGTTATGACAAGCATATAACTCACGCAACATGTTCTTTTCATGGCGAGGTCGTAACTAGCGGCCAGCTGAAGCCTGTGTTCGGACACAGTCGGGTTACTTAGACTGGGAGTGCCACAGAAATAACTTATGATGCAGTTATGAGTTATCATTATTGGTTTTCAGCATTGCCATCTGAAGCTTTGACATGACATGACAAACAAATCACCATAACACATCTTCCTAGAGTGCAATGGAATCAAATTAGGTAATTACATAATTCTGATGACGTGGCAATTGTGTAAGTCCTCTGGTGGGTGTGATGGTGCAGCAGAGACCTGCTGTCTCATGCAGCCAGCCAAAAATGAGGACTGGTGGCATGGGGGGGGGGGGGCAAATCACCGATATTCACTTACCCTTTTTAAACTGTAACTTCGAGGGTCATCATGTCAGCCAACATGCTCCAAGCACACATGGGTGAAGTATACATGCGGTCGGGGTGTATTTAAATACCTCATATACACCAGCTATAACAATGGGTGGCTGGTTATTGTTTTCACATTGTGAGTCTGTGTGTCATCATGGCAAAATGTGGTCCTGGAGACATCTACTGTTGTGGGAACTACCACTGAGGTGGTTTTGAGTACTTTGCCAGTCTTGTCTGTTTGATTTGACATTTGATATTGAGGGGGAAAAAAAATCGGAGATTTTGAGAATAAAGTCATAATATTTCAAGAAAAAAAAGTTGTAATATCACGAAAATAAAGTCATAACTTCATGAGAAAAAAAAGTTGTAATATTACGAGAATAAAGTCATAACTTTACGAGAAAAAACGAGGAAATTTCCCCATCAGGTCCTTGTGGTTCTTTCTTCAGAATAAACACAGTCTCTTTCACAATCTTTTCAAGGTCCTGATACTGATGATAATGTGGTGCATATGTGCCAAAATATTAAGTATTTCATTATTTGTGAAACCTCAACTAAAGTATAACTTCACAAGATGTTCCACATTCCTCATTTTCACACAGGCTGCTCTATTTCCCCTCTAAATAACACGGAAAATTACTACTTTATTATATTATGACTTTATTCTCATAATATTACAAGTTTTTTCTATTTTTTTCTTGTAAACTTATGACTTTATTCTCTTTTTTTTCCCTCAATGTGGCCCTAAAACTCCGTCGTATGTCACAACCGTGCATCTTGCAGGCATTGCGGCTGGTGTGATCCCATCGCAAGATGGTCTCTAGTTGAAGCTAGGGTTAGTATTGTTCTTCAAAAATATTTTTGTTATATTTGTGGAAATTCTCTGTACATCCTGACCGCAATCAGTAAATCAAATGCTCTGACAAAAAAAGGAAGAGAAATCCGGTATCTGAGGCTGTCACAGGACTGTAATGAGACAGGCCACCCGTCCAACAGCTGTTACTGTGAGTCATGTTTGTTGTTTACGTTCATTATATGTTTATGTTCATAATGATGATTTTGGGGGAGTTTTTTTTTCTTGCACATGAAAGCCTTTAATAGAGGCTTACAAAACTATGCTTTGCTGTAAACCTACATATTTCTATGCAATTATTACATTCAACACACACAAAATAAGTGATGAAGCCTAATTTGGGTGTCTGAGGTATTAGAATACACTCGAGGCCTTTTTGTTTTGATGCATACAGTTTTACAGTACAACTTTAAAGGACTGGAGTATCAGATCACAGATGAATGTGTTTCACTAAACAGCTGCTGTGTGTGTGTGTG
>CAKAOI010046593.1:0-84821 GCA_916701655.1 Sebastiscus albofasciatus | reverse complement strand
CCCGACAAATGTGGACACACACACACACACACACACACACACCTCCTGCAGCCAATGAGTGTGTGAGAGAGAGCGGGAGGGAGGGGGGGAAAAAGGAGAGGCTGCATCATTCATGAGGGTTAAGGCTAACACCGTCGGAAATGAGCTGGTGTGTTAGAAAAAGAGAAGTTTCTCCACTTTTCCTTCCTTCCTTCCTTCCTTCCTTCCGCACTTTGAGAACTAAATGGATGCAGTCTGATGTGTTCTGTGTGGCTTTGAGACTGGGGGATTTAAGTAAGATGTATGTGTCTACTTGTGTGCGTGGTTAAACTCATGTCTAGTCCTCTTCTTCATGCTGCCATTTAAGCTGAGAATGCGTCTGGACCGCACACAGAAGGCAATCTGCGGCGTCACCACACTGGTCTGACCAGTTTTCTCCTCCCTGCCAGCTCAAATGCCGTCAATTAGTCGACAGGGGGAAAAAGTGCATCATTTATTAATCGCTCTAAAAAACCCCAAAGAGAGAGCCGGAGCTCAGCATAAATAAAGCACTTAAAAGCCAAGCCGCTGCTGAACGCGTTTGACAGGGTACGTTCATAATGAGTTGTGAATTCTGACAAGTCCTCTAATGCCGGCTATCTGTCACCGAGACGATTTCCTCCACAAGCTCATCGCTGACAAAAACAAGGGAAAGAAAATAACCATTTCCCTCAGCGGAGACAGAAATATTCCACTAAACTGCTCACGCTGAGCCATTTAACCGCATTAAGTGGCAGATAGAGAAGACAAACTTTAAGACATCAACACCAGTTTTCCACAGAGCATTGGACGAGTGTCCGACATGAGCTGAAGGCTCAGTAGAAAAAGGACTGCCTCGTGACCAGCCACCCACTCAATGAAGATCATCTGCCGACATGCACATGAACCGTGCTCTCCTCTGGTCAACAGATTGAGACCCTAACCAGAATTCTTAAAAGTTGCCTCTTGCAAAAATAACAACATACATACTCCCTATTGTTTCCAACACAGTCTCACGGCAGTTCCTGAAATAGTCACATAGACATGAATTTCCCTTTTTTCGTGACACTTAGCACGACTTACAACAACGTGTTATTCGCGCTTTTTCCTACGCATGTCCAGCAACACGTGACGCTCCCCGACCTCCTCCCTACGCGGCGTTTATACTTCCCAGTTCACAACTTACGTGGATTACATACGAATTGATTAACAGCTGACCATCGCGAGCTGCTGTGCCACTGGGCTGTTATTTTATCTTGTAATATCAGCCATCTTAAAGAAACAACATACATTTAAATCTCATTACGTGGCCGCTTCAGTTTGTGTGATTTAATGCTGATGCTACTGATCTTTCAATTCAAAATGGGGAGAGATTTAACAAGAGCTCCTCCCTCTTAGTCGATTAGTCAAAATCAGAGTGAAATTGATACTTTTGGTTCGTTTTCTATTTAGTGTGGTTCGGTTTGGTGCACAAATTAAAGCGGACCAAATTAAAAAAATAATAATTTGCTGAGGGGCGTGTATGAAGGAGCAAATTTATCTTTTTGTTCTCGAGAGCTGCCACTTCTATGCAGGGTATCGCACAGTTTGATAATATTGCTGTCAAAGTGCTTTCAGTTTGACTCTGCACTGATCTACTATGTGAACGAATCCCTTCTCCTCCAGTTTGTCTCTAATGCCTTTAAACACGTCCCTGTTTTTGTGAACTTTATTTAGCATATTCTGTGTGTTCTCTTTGGCCCAGATGAAAATTAGACTTCTGCAGAAGTTCAGGTCTGTCCTCTCCTCTCCCACACATGTTAACCTGTCATTTACCTGTGTCCATCTCAACTAATGCCCACACAGGCAGCCTGTGTTTCAGTTCGCTTGGAAACGGTCCAAGACCACCACTCGCAAGCAGTCTCGGCCCGGTTGTTGTGGTCTGCACCAGAGTACGATTACTGCGTTCACAACCGCCCCAAAAGAATCGCAACAGAGTTTGATTAAAACGGATTAAATGTTGGCTTGTTAAAGCGCCCGAAGATTTATTTAGTCATTTTTTATGCTTTTTTCATGCTGAATGGCTCATTTCTTAGAAACTTATGAGCACATATGAGTGATAAACACATGATTTAAAGTGGTGCTTTTGTGGGATTCTTCAGAATTCCGTTTCATAGATCTGTCGATTAAATCAACTAATCGATTTGTTGACAAAATCGTACGAGCGATAGACAACTAAGAATTTCTTTGTTCGAGGACAGTCCTAGATTTAACACAAGGAACGAGGGACGGAGGAAGATTTGGGTGAAGAATTGAGCTGAGAAAAGTTTGCTTTGATAAAGGATTCGAGGACAGCCACTGGAGCAAAGTGACCTCTGACCCCTCAACCTCAGCCCTGTATGTGCATCCATGTATGCGTTTGCACGTGCTTCAGGCTACTGAGCACCCCAGTGTCCCCAACAAGGAACCTTAGGTGGCCCCTGCCATGGGGCAAAGGTCACCAGATCAACCATCCTTACACACTGTGAACCACTTTCTTCTTCCAGCAGCTTCTGCACGGCTGATACAGTGTCAGCTATAACATAGAGTCACTTTGTGTGGGAAGTGACCAGGCTTACTGTTGGAAACTTCATCTTTTCTAAAGCCCAGGACACACCAGGAACTTCAGGAGCACATGATTTATTTTTAAATCAACACTTCCTGCTTTCATTTCAAAATAAAAGCCCTCAAGCGTTTTTTTTCTGTGGACAAAATTCCTTCATTTGTTAACACAAGGCTTTTATTCTGAAATATGAGCAGTCAGTGCTGTGGAACATGCAGTGACTTAAAGACCTCCATGAATTGATAAAGTATGGGGTTTAAATCAACACTTCCTGCTTTCATTTAAAAATAAAAGCCCTTAAGGATTTTTTCTGTAGACAGAATTCCTTCATTTGTTAACACAAGGCTTTTATTCTGAAATATGTTCCGGACAGTGTTGTAGGAAATGCAGTGACTTGGAGTGCTCCATGAATTAATATGGTACAGAGTTTTAATTGTGGATTATTACTATTATTTACAAATTACCACACGTTTCTTAACCTTTCTCGGTCTTAAACAAATATAAATGATATTTATAATGAATAAAATGGCCATGAAAAGGCAAACTCTATGTAGAAAGAAACGGCTGACAGCAGCAGCTGCAGCAGCAGAAACGCAGCTGAAACGCAGCTGGTGTGAACACCCGACGCGTGAATCACGCAGCCACCACGCCACGCCACGCAGCCGCCACGCCACGCAGCCGCCATGCGATCATGACGTTCCCTGTGTGTACTGGGCGTAAGATGACTGAGACTTAATGGCAAATTACTTTTGTTGGCAAGACACTGGCATCTGAGTAAATTATATTATATTATCTTAACTGTAATCTATACAATTATTTAGCCTGTTGTCTTTACTCAGTAAAAGAAAAAAAAACATGACTAACTAACTAGTCAAAAAATTGATGAGAATTTGGAGATCAGGAAGAGGAATAAAAATGACATTCATGTCTCAGTGCACTTTCTGAAAGTCAGGGTGTCTTTCTGGCTCATCTGTCAAAAGTGGCAGACATGGGGACTTCTAAACTTTGCAATCTATTCCTAGAGCTCTCCAGAGAGACCTGTATGTGTGTGTTTCTGAGTAAGTGTGTATGTATGTGTTGTTTCATCTCTTCCTGCTCTAACTCTCTCTCACGCAGGGATCAGAGCTCTTTGCCCTTGACTGCCCCAGCCCAGTGAAATCTGTCCCAGTTGGACCACTCTGTAGGGCATTAATATTTGAGGGGAAACACTCCTTTAAAAGCTCTTTCTGGTACAGAGGACTGAGGAAGTCATAATCCCCTCTACGCCACAAAAATAACACACATGCTCATAAACTGCCAATATCATGCTCACCAAAAAAAAGAAAAACTCTCCATCAGAAAGGATGCACAGCCGGTAGGCACATTGTTTTTCCTACATGGGGCTCCATAGGACACATTACACTCTCACATACACAGGAAGTTTTTCACATGAGGCTGGAGTGGCTTCAGGATCCAACTACAAGCTTCTCACGACAACTCACCATGTCACCACTCACTTTCAAGATCTACTGCTCTCTCTGAAGCTACCGCCTCCAAGTGATAGCTTCAGCACAGCATAGAAGCATATATGAAGTAGGGCTGTCAAAGTTAACGGGATAATAACGGGTCAACGCAAATTCATTTTACCGCCACTAAGTTCATTAACGCAACTTGAGTGAAGAGTGAAGATACTGCCATCATATGAAACTAGAAAAACCCAAGGAAACCATTAGCACCAATAATGTCATACTAGCTTGTCGCGAAGGAGATTAAATAACACGTGTTGATAATTGATTTCTAATAATACATATGTATATATACATACATTTGCATAAAGCAGCATATTTGCTCACTCCAATGTTGATAAGAGTATCAAATACTTGACAAATCTCCCTTTAAGGTACATTTTGAACAGATAAATGTGCGAAACGCAATTCAATATTTGAATCAATATTATATCTAATATTAATACAAATATTTTAACATGAAGTAATTAGTTCAAAACCTGAATAGTAAAAAAAAATGTTTCATGGTTTGGTTTCTCTTAAAGGGACTGATTGTAACTTCGTACACGTATAAATCATTGCGGTTCGGTGTCCCATGCGCGCTCACGTGTGGCTACGCTGTTCAGGCTCAGACTCCAACACAAACTACAGTGAAGCACCAAAACCTCTTGGTTGTATCTAGTGAAGCCCGTCTGTTAAACAGTGTTGGCCGCGGTCGGAGGACGCGGGGGAGACCGTAGCTTTGGTCTCCAGGACCGGAGTCTCTGCTGTGCTCTGCTCCTCTGCCTGTCTTCACTCACAAACCACTGCTGTCTCGTTCTTTCGCTCCACTCTCACGTGCATGCTGCTCACTCCACACTGCAGAAGAGTTAGTTTAGCTCTGAGAATATCTAGTGAATGTACAGTGGACGTTTGTGCAGAAATAACTGCTGCAGCTCCTCCAGACCAACAGAGGTTTCCCGTGTCTTGTGAAGTGACGGGGCTCCGCAGAGAGAAACGTTATCGTCTCCGACCAAAACTCCGGTGTCTCCCCTGTTCCCTCCGGCTGCGGTCGGGAGGCTGAAGCAGGAAAAGCCAACACTAGGATCAGCATTGATTCATGGAGAGACCTTGGTCTGGTCAGCTGACATTACTGCCAAGCAGCTGAAATATAGAGTGATATTGTGCTTTTAGCTGACGTGTGTCTCCTCACTGTTTTGAGCGAAGCTCGTTCATGTCTATGTAGAGCGAGCACAAGCCCGAGCAACAGGACGCTGACTTTAGTTGACTTAACGGCCACAGGTGTCGCTGTTAACAAGCATTGTGGGGTACCCACAACAAAAGCCAAAAAGACAGTGGTAATGTGGAAATTATCCCTGGAGTGAAGCTGCAGAATCAAAGTAAAAAATCAGCACATTAAGCCTTGTTATAAATTAAAAAATGGTGTGTGTATGTGTGTGTGTGTGTGTGTGTGTGTGTGTGTGTGTACCAGCTGTGTTGCTGTCTTTCATATGCTGAGTGAGGAGGGGCCAAAAGTAGTGTGGTCTTATGGGTAATCCGTGCTCCTTCATCATCTTCATCAGCTCTAATGATGTACCTGCGAAAAATAAAAAATAATAATTCAGTTCAATGACTTTTCCAGTTTCCCATTATACTGCAGTAACTTGAAATAATATGCAGCTGTTATGGAGGTTGATGCCTTAAAGTGGCAGCAGGCAGAATGTTTTTGGCATCATTGGGCAAAAATTCCCTATAACATAAAAAAAATATAATATAAAATAAAATAACCTTTCAGCATATTGTAATTCAAGTGTTCTGAGAGAAAACTAGACTTCTGCTCCTCCTCATGGCTCTGTTTTCAGGCTTTAGAAAATCTAACCCGTGACGGGAGACTTTGACCAATCACAGGTCATTTCAGAGAGAGAGCGTTCCTATTGGCTGTTCATTCAACGGAGGCAGCTGTCAATCACTTAGGAACTCTGATCAAACGGTCAAACTAGGCAGCACTGATCAAATATGAATCAATATTTTGTTACTGTAATGACTATTTCTCACCTCAAATGTTTTCAGAAACATCTTGTAGTGCACGGTTTAGCTGTTTAATGAGAAAGTTTGCTCCAGGCTGGTGGGCGGTGCTTGGTATTTCCTCAGCAGATCTCAACATGGCTGCCGGGTCACAAACTTTCTCATTTTACAGCTAAACAGTACACTACAAGATGTTTCTGAGAACATTTGATGTGAGAAATAGGCATTACAGTAACAGAATATTGATTCATATTTGATCAGCGCTGCCTAGTTTTAATGTTTGATCTGGGTTTGTGAGTGATTGACAGCTGCTCAGAGAGGGCAAGGCTCCAGCTCGACTCCGATTGGTTGTTTTCCTCCGGTCTGTGAAATCTTGCAAATGCCATTAGGAGCACAGTAGGACACAGAGGAACATGATTTTTTTTCAGATTACCTGTCTCATGCACTACTGTCAGGATATAGTGAGCGTTTTTATTTCATATTTCATCATATTTGCCAGTGCAACTGGATGTAACAGTCTCTCTAAATGCATATTAATGAAAGTATGTGTTGTACCAGTCTTCTTGGCCTCCAGAGCACAGGACAGAGTAAAGCTGAGTGCCGCAGTGTGCAGGTTGGATTCCTGGAGCTCTTTGCAATAGCTGCCGATCTTCTCCAATGACTGTAGTGCGCACACAAAGACATCAACAATTACATTTAAACATAGAAATGAATATTCAACATGCACTGTAAAGAGACTAGGTTAGGGGGAGCAATGGATGTACCGTGTCCATGTTGACGCAGTGCCTGAGGAAGAAGTTGCCCAAGTTGGCAGAGTCGGAGCCGAAGCTTTCGGACTGCAGCGTGGGGAAAGTCTTCAGGATGTGAAAAGCCGTGTCCTCTTGGCTCTGGGTGATGAGGCTCAGGCATAAATTCATGGCGTCTACGGGAAGAACAACAAATACTGCTCAGCCTCATAACACGATCAATCAAGATGATCACAAATAGAGCAGATTAGTTGGCGGACTTTAATGACATGACTTTAGCTGCTGAAGACTACAATGATGTGGAGAAGCATCGGGTGCGTTTGTGTACCTGGAACGTAGCCCCTCTCGTGCCTCAAGCGCTCGACCATCTCTGGGATGTGCTGCTGGTGTCCGGCCTTGGCCAGATTGAAGATGACCTCCATGACGTCCCTGTCCATCAGACTGCAATCTGCACTCTCTGCTGCCTCCATAGTCTGACACAGAGAGAGAGGAGGATGAGGAGGAGAAGGTGGAGGAAGCGGAGGAGGAGGAGGAGGAGGAAGAGGGTGACAGAGAGGGTGAAGAGAACATGGAGTGAGTTTGGGAAGCATGGAGGATATAACCTCCTACCTCCTGGTTTGTTACAAAGAACCATCTGAGAAGCTGTTTGGAAAAGGGCAGGCACCATCAAAATAATACATGGCAGGTGATTGGATGAACCATCTGTCAAACTCTTGCCAATGCCAGCCATGACACATCCAGGGCGTCAGCACAGTGAAGGCTACTGTTTTGGAGCGGAATTGATTTCCGGTTAGACAAGTTGATTTTTTGCTGGGTTAATAAATGATGGTATCGGATATCGGAATTTTGGGCAGTATCGGACGCATTTACGATACTAGTATCTGAACAACTCTAAGAGCCGCCATTGCTGTTTTAAACGAAGTCGCATCTCCATGTCTCACACACACCCGTAGCCCATAGCTGCTCACAGGACGCAGATTGGTCCGTGCTCTGACACAAACGCATTCACTCACAAGATGGATTTTTGTGTGATCTGTGATCCCGCGATTCTCGCGTGATCACTCGCGATTCTCTCGTAACATCGCGAGAATCCAGCTGCCGTACAAAGTAAGGGAGGATAGGGAGCAAGCCTGAAACAAGAGAGGAGAGGAGGGGAGGGAGTAGAGAAGGAAGAGAGATGGGGTGGGGATGAAGAGAAAGACACGCACCTTTTTCAAACTGTCCAGGTCTCCCTTCTCAGCGTAGGCGTTAAGCAGCGATAAGTAAGAGTCAGGACCCGGTTCAATCCCTGCTCCACGCATCACAGTCAGGATGTTCTTAGCGCTCTCGATGTCTCTGCACAGTGACAGATGACAGCTGGTTTAAAATTGTATTATTTCAACACCAACACGTATTGTGAGCCATTAAACACAGTGACACTCACCCCGCACGAGCATGGCCGGTCACCAGGGAGTTGAAAACAGCCTCCGTGATGGGTAAATCTTTGCTCTTCATGAAGCCCAATATGGTGCTGAGAAAGTAGAGAAGAACATTAAAACCGGGTCTGAGAAGTGAAGCAAACGCTGAAGTGCCTTAAACTGTCATTCTTTCTAACAGCCAGCAGGGGGTGACTCCTCTGGTTGCAAAAAGAAGTGTGATTGTATAGAAGTCTATGAGAAAATGAGCCTACTTCTCTCTTGATTTATTACCTCAGTAAACATTGTAAACATGAGTTTATAGTCTCAATCGCTGGTTTCAAGTCTTCTTCAATACAGCATGATGTTCATTTAGTAAATTATGGTCCCATTTAGAGTCAAATATACCATAAAGCAGGGGATGCTTCAGGGCCAGGCTACCTTGTGATTGACAGGTCACTACCCGAGTTCGGTTGTACTTAGCTCCACCCTCTCGTGTCACTTCTGGTTGCAAAAAAAACAACGTGGCGACAAATACCAAAATACTGAACTCAAGGTTTCAAAACGGTAGTCCACAAACCAATGAGTAACGTCACAGTGACTACGTCCACTTCCTATATACAGTCTATGGTTAAAATGGAAGGTGAATCCAAAAAGCATAATATCTTTTGGTTTAAAAAGACTAACATTAGATATTGGAGCTGTAACCACCAGGGGTGGGAACAAATAAATTAAGCCATACGTCTCATAACATACAAGCATACCATACTAAACAGACAAGAAGCTTGACTGAAAGTCAGCTTTTGAGGACAATACTGCTTTGCAATAATCTGTCAAGTAGCAGATGTCAGAGCACGGACATTTCTGTTTCTGTTGGTTGGCTTGTGGCAGAACAAAGTTTGCTCACCTGGCTCCCTCGATATCTCCATTCTGGCAGTATGCTGCTATGAGTCTCTGGTAGGTAACCTGTGCACAAAAATTAAAAAAAAAGGAAATCAAACAGAGATTGAAATCACCAAATGTACAGGAGTTGTTGAAACAAGTGCTGCTCTATTCTCCAGCTGTAGGTCCGGCAGGTGAGGTGTATTTTTTTGTAAAGGGTAACTTCTGTATTTTTCAACCAGGACCCTATTTTTCTATATTTTTGTGTCTAAGTGACTAATGAGGACAACACTTTTTGAAACTGGTGCAGTATTGAGGGATAACGCTGCAACTAGCAGCCGCAAAACAAGCTGCAAGGGAAAGTGAGCAGCATCAGTGTAACGTTAGCTCCTCTTTAAGTGCTTGGTTTTACCACTGACAGGCTCAGATTGTTATTATAAGTGTCTGACAACATTATGGAAAGGACCCTACAGAGTAATAAAACATTTTTCTTACCTTCTCACTTGATCAGGTCTGTTTGTTATTGTGTCCAAGTCCGGCTCAAGCAGAAGTCTCGTTGTGAAATCTGAATATCCGTATGCTCAAATAAATAAGGGCGACCATCGAATTTCAAACCTCATCCACATTGTGGAAATCATCGAAATATTCAGCCATGACATTGAAAATCTTTTAGTTAAAACTAAGCTACGCTTTCTGTACTTCAACACAACAAACTCTGCCCGGCTGGCACTCTCGTTCCACTGTGGATGTTTTCTACTATTCCACCGCTGTTTTCCGGCAACACGCCACCTCGCCACATTTCAGAATGATACTTCTCCCTGAGCGAGACTCTTTCCATAATGTCAGACACTTATAACATTCAGAGCCTGTCATGGCAAGAACAAGCACTTTTAGTGGTCGTAAATGACGGTGCCAGCTTGCCCCAATAGCACCATATTGCAGTCTTTGAGCGGTTGCCATCTGCAGCGCTCTCCCTCAATACTGGACCAATTTCAGAAATTGTTCTCCCTATAAGTCAGTTAGACACAAAACCATGGGGAAACAGGGTCCAGGTTGAAAAATACTGAAGTTACCTAATTTGCATAATCAACTACAATACATAGCAACCAAAATCTTCATAGAAATGTCTGTTTCTCTATGTAATCATGTGTTTCCTGCCATAACTCTACTCTGCAGCGCAGTGCTTACCCTGTTGGGCTGGGCGTTAGCTGCCTCCATCTTGGCCAGGAAGTCAGTGGGGGAGAACTTGAACTCATTCTGCAGGTAAACCTTCAGCAAGGCGTTGTAGTGACTAACATCATACTGTGCACCTGGGGAAGACAACGGGCAAATATATGACATCAACATAACTGTACCATGAGAGACGAAGCAGTTCAGCGAGGTAGCCGTCACGTGCTGCTCATGCATCCAGTGTGTCCCGGCCGTAACAGTTTAAATATTTGAAATCATGGTTAAATACTTTTAAGTTCAGCAGATAGTACTCTGGATAATAAGATGGTTTGGTTGTTGCCATTGGTGCGGCTGGGGCCTCTTACCCAACTGCTGCAGCTTCTCCCACACATGGTGTGCCAGCTCAGTGCGCTCCTCCAGGGGCACCTCTGGCAGCAGCGACCCACAGCTACGCAGCAGCAACAAGGCCTGGTTACCGCTGGGATAACCTGCAGACAGACAAGGACACAAGGTGAGAAGGAAGGTGGAGAAAAAAAACAAAGAAAAGCAAGAAGAGTGAAGGGTCAGTCAGTCTAAGAATAAACATAGAGCACGCTCAGTCCACTATAGTATCGATTATACAGTATATACTACAACAATGAATCAAAGAGGCCTTTTCTTTACCATTAATACGTCAACAATAGTGATACTACCACTTCACACTATTACTGAGGCAATCGATTGTGATTACTCCATAAGTGACAAACTGATTTTTAAAAATGCTTGATTTCCATTGACTGCACTGGTTCATATGAGGATAGAATTCAAAATACTGTCAAAAATACAGTTATTGAGATAAAATTCTGAAATTTACCACCATACATCTACAATGACCTGAAAATGTTGTCCTATATTTTCATGAACATTGGAGTCGTAATTAGAATTTAGAATTTGCAGTAGTTGTGTACAGTACTGTTTACACTAAAACATTTTCATGCACTGTGGGCTCAATTATTGGTATGTAGAGGACAGTCTGAAGATGCAGCATAACAAGTTTGGTGTCAATTGAGGAAAAATGTGGGAGGAGTTAGGTTTATTTAGTTTCACAGATTTTGAGAAAAACAGAGTGATGGACTTCATAATTCCTGCCAGGTTGAAGCATATGAACATTGCTGCTCACTTGGGCCTACATAGTTGTAGCATGTACAGCTGATTTGTTACGAATTTTCAAAGATTTGAACTTTAGACGGTTGCTGCAGCGCCATCATCAGGACTATTAGCCCACGAAGTCAGTTGAGGAAGTTTAGCATAAGACTGGACCTATGCGTAAAGTTTGGTTTATTTTCAAGCATGGGAAGGCAGATTTCATAGGAAGAAGAGGAATATTGACGAAAACAAGTTCAAATGGTAAGAAAATGAAAAAAGGACCACTGCAAGGAAGAAGAAGCGGCCTTCAGGAAAAGTTTGGCTGAAGTGTCGGCAGTTTGATTACATGGTTAATAACAATGACCTGTCTCCGTCTCCATCTGACCTCCGTCTGGCCACTGCTCTGGCTGCCTACCTGTCCTGCAGATATCATGGAAGATGCGGAGCAGCAGGGTCTTGGTGATGCGACCGGTTCTCCTCACAGAGCTGTCCAGCTTGGCCAGAGCCCAGTCGAACTGCTGCGCCTGTTTGGACCGCACAACACCGCTGGCCTCATCCTTCTGCTCTGTGGCCACGGCATAGTGACGCACACACCCTACTGCATATGGCCAAACACGACTGGAGAGGATTCGATGGTGACAGTAGAGGGGGAAAGAGATGGATGGATGGAAAGATGAGACAGGACAGAGGGAACAAAAACAGACAGTCACAGATGAATATAGTGGGTGAAAAACAAGACATATAATCAGAGTTCTGTTAATGAATATGAGGCATTTATCAGTGCTATCCCAAACTGTCTCAATAGCACAGGATGTGTTGAGTGCAGCAGTAACACAGAACCATCTCTGGATGCTCTGCCTGCTTAAAGGCCGTGTGTAGTTTGGTTAAGAGCTTTGACCTTGAGAGAAAAAGCCCCAGCAGAGTAACACCATGTCTGTCATGCATTACCTTTTACATCAGCTGAGGTCAGTGTTTCTCTAATGATTCATGATAAAATGCTAAATGACATATTTCATATTTGACAATATCTGCATGAAATAAGCTGCAGCATGTCAACGTGCTGCAGGTCTCCCATGATAGACCTGTTACTAAACGCAATCATATAGCTAATAACACGTATAGGAACAATCAAACGTGTTGCTAACAGTTACATTATGATTAGGAACCGAGCTGCTTCATTATGACACAGTCAGCATGGCTGTGTTACACAACGTCTCCTCATCACCTTGTATGTAACCAGAGCCATGTTTACCTCCTGACAGCTGACCAGACGAACTATAAGCTAACTTGTTTTTACATGACGTCACATTAGTCAGCACACCACATTCATACAGCAGCTCATATCAGTGTGGATATTAGTGTGTGTCTGTCTGTCATTGAGCCTCAATGACGTCCTGCTCCACGGTGTCGCGTGGACCGCAGCTCCACTGGCTAACGGATTGACTGAGTGATACCTGGGCGCGTGTCCCGGAGCAGGGCCGACGTGTGGCGAGCAGACTCCGGTTCTTCCGCCGCAAAGAGCTCCGCTGTACAGCCGACCGAGCGGCGGTCCGGTTCTGTTGGTTCCTGTGACGTGAAGCAAGCCCGAAGGAGAGAACCGGAGGACCCGGGCTGATCTCAAGAGCGCCGCCATGTTTTACTGTCGCACTGTGGAAGTGGAAGGGCATCCGCACCACGTGACGGGTCAAAGAAACGTAAAGGAAAGCATCGCGAGAGCAGCGACTACGAATGTGACTTCCTTTTTACAGCGATGGAAAAAAGGACTCAGATAGATAGATGTACAAATACGGTGTAAGTCCTGCATCAACAATATTAATTAGGTGAAAAACAGAAGTATTGGCATTAAAATATACTTTAAGTACCAAAAGTACAAATTATGGAGGACGGAACCTGCCAAAATCAAACATAACTGCTGACTGAATAAATTAATTGATTAATGAATAATATGCCATTAAAATTAACAGAAATATTATTTAAAATAAATGTAGTTATTAATGAATTGATAAAATGTGAGGTAAATGGATATTTCTGTTTTAATTTGTTTATTTATTTACCTTTGTATTAATTCCCTTATTCATTTACTATTCTGTTTAATTTCCACTTTTATGTATTTCTTTGTATTAATGATGAGGGGGCTGTCAATCAACGTGTGTCATGGCCCCTTCATTTGCATAATGAGACAGAAAAGCATAAAACAAATTTAAAAAGAAATGTGTTAGGAAACGTATACAGCAAAGAATACAGAAACAACCTACTTAGTCTTACATCTTAACATTTTAGTACCGCACCACCAGGTTAAATACCTTCATAGGCAAATACTCCTCTGTTTTTTGTCAGTTTTTTAGAATTTATTTTGTATTTGTTTGTTTGTGCTTTAAAACTGTACTACTAACAGGTAATGCAACTAATCATTACGTAAAAAAGACGTCTGCTTATATTTTATTGTAGCAACTGCTTTAATACTAAGTGATAATTCTTTACATCATTAAAGTCATCCTGAACACAGTATATCAAGAGTAGACAATATTCTCATATATTTTTATTACAATTTAAACTTTTACAAACATCAATATGTTCAAGAAAGACTAGTTCAGTTCTTCAATTAACTTACTATTCGCCTTGCTCTTCCCTTTCTTCAAGCTCTCCTCAACTACAGTCTTTGCTTTCTCCATGCTGCTCCTTATGCTCTCTCTTTTACTGTGTTCGTTCCACAACTCAATAGCTAGTCTACGAATGCTGTGTGCATTGTCCAACACCCAGGCTTGAAAGAATTCACACTTCTTGCTTGCCAAAAAGTACTTTTGCCTCTTTGCTCCTTCTTCTCCCTCTTTAGAAAGGGCTGTCCTGGCCTGGGCGAGCACTGAACGGAGCTGACTCAAGGCTGCCAGGCAGTATCCCGTAGCATCTTTTCTGTCTCGGCCGGTCATGATGTGAGCCACGGCTTCCACCCCCCTGGCTGGGGCGAGAGGATCCTCCTTGTCGAGGTAACCTCCGCTCAAAATGAGAGTTTCTCCACAGTCTAAGGCCTCTTGGACAGAGTTGAACACCCTGCTTGAGTTCAGGGCCTCAGACAGAGCAAGAATCATGTCACAGACCTCAAACAGCAGTGAGTCAGTGTCATTGTTAAACAGGCACAAGGTGAAGGTGTAGCCAAAGAGTGCATTGACCAAACCGTAGCATACAAGGGGAGATGGATTTGCACATAAGGAACTCAACTTTGGGATCTTTGCAGAAATCTGAGGGACACTGGGATCTGTTGAGCTTCCCTTGCTTGTTTCCTTTCCGTTTGCTCCTTTAATCTTTCTCAACTTGGTAGCTGATTTGCCCCGATTCTGAACCACTCCTTGTGATGTCTTCACTTTAGTATCAGCGTCCTGTTCAGTCGAATTTTCTCTCTCCAGTTTGCTCACTTCCTCCTCAAGCACCTCCACCAGGGCTCTCCCTCCATCCTCGTGCTCCTCCCACCACGGCTTCCACAAGGGAACCAGCCCGCCAAGAGCTCCACCCTTCATCAGACCCATAAACGTCTCTTTCTCTTTACTGTTGAGAACTTCCCACAGCTCCTCCTCTGAAAGTGTGTCAATATCCAGCCCTGAGAGACGATCAGCCAAGTCCAGCTGCCCTTCTACACCTTCAGCGCCCTCATCTATGTCTCCATGCTCCGGCTCCACTCCTCCAATCTCTTCAAGCTTTCTCAGAATAGCCTCAATTTCTGTTGCACTCCCTTCTCCGGTCTGTTGAAGCTCTGCTAACCTGGACAGCAGCTCCACAACCTGCACTTTCTCTCCTTCCTCTTCATCAGTGTCATCTGACACAATACCAGCGTCCTTTAACAAACTCTCCATCCCCCCGTCTGTCTTTTCTGCCTTTTGTCTGAGTCCCACAAGAATCTCTTCCATTTTATTCCTCTCTTCACTCTCTGTTTTCCCCATCTCCTTCAGCTCCTGCAGAACAGACTCCTTGTAGAACTCCTCAGAGCACGCGGAGTGATCTGGGCTCTGGTAGCAAGCCAAGCCACAGTAGTGCATGTTACACCGAGGGCAGGTGTAACAAGAGGGCTTACATTTACACAACATGCAGACTGTACTCCTCCTGGCGTTACTACTACCACCCTCCTCCTCTTCCTCTTCCTCTGGTGTCTTGGCTGGCGTAAGGAAGTCCTCTTGTCCAGAAGCAGCTCCTCTGGCCGGGAGCAGAAGCCCGTCTCTGGTCATTGTGTCGGGCTCTGTGTCCGTCCACTCCTCCTTTGGACCGATGTCTGTCAGCAGACTCCTCACAGACGGAGGAAGTCTCCGTCTAATTACTGGATTCATTGCTGGTTGAAGCACGATGTTGTGGTGAAAGGAAGAGAAAGCTGCGAGGACTCAAGTCCAACAGAAGTAACCTATGAATGAAGAAATTAGAATAATAGTAATGAGTTAGTCGGGATGGATGTAGTGCTGAGCTACATTACTGTCACACCGTGGATCTGACAGGTTCACATGTTAACGTTAACTACAAACACGTATCGTTACATCCGTAAACCGCTTTGAAACCTCTTCAAATGTCCTCAACAAAGCTTTGCTTTCAATCTTCAATAGTTTTTATCTTAAAGAACAAGATGTACTTACCTCCCAGCATTCGCACCAACAGCAACGTTTCACTTTGTTGTCCAAATCATGGAAATCAAGCTGCCATGTCGCCTGTTGATGACGTATCGTCGCCTTAAAGCTGTAGATTTCTTTCTTCTTGGCGCTCAGTTTCTACCAGAGATAATAATAATAATAATAATAATAATAATAATTATGATGACAATAATAATAATAATAATAATAATAATAACAATAATGATGATAATAATAATAATAATAATAATCATCTTATTATTTATTAAATAATTTGAAGATAAATGATTCAGTCAAAAATTAGACGGAATAATTTATCTTTGAATTATTTAAATACATATTTTGTAACGAAACATACCACAAGGTCCGTTAAGTAGCTGTTCTGGAGCTTTCGATCATATCGCATGATCTTCAGCAGCAGATGGAGTTTGCCCCAGTTGTCATGGACACCTTAAGGACATCTGGTTCACTTTAGAGAATAAAACTGAGGTCAACTTCTGTTGCCGAGGTCATGAATAAACAAAAAAACTCAATGAAATTAAAAAAGTATTTCATCTTTGAAATTTGAAGCCTAAGAAGTAGGTTACCTAATAAGTTGTCATAATATCACCACCATCATATGGTCATATATAAAAATATTTGATATATTATAGGCTAAGAAAATGATCACGTGACAGTCCATGTAATTTGAAAAAGAAAATTGAGCTAGTATTGGAATGGCAAAAATAGACCATGATTTCCTGATTTCCTGATATGATGTTGCCTGTTGCCTTTTTAAGAGATAATTTTTCGACAAAGATGAAACTGCCATTTGGCTAATAATCTACAGACCACTTCAAAGAGAATCTAGGTGAAAAGACTCAACCTTACAAATAAAGTCTAATTAGTTTAAAAACAATATATTGCAATTTGTGTAGTCTTCTTTTCTTTACTTTGAACCAACTATCTGGCCAGCATGGAGAAATATTACAATTGTCAAGTGACGCTGAGCCTAAACTAGCTAAATTGAGTAAATATGACAACAGTTATATTGAGTTTAGTTTTATTGAGAACAGCGACTGGACACCAAAATGCGTCATTTGTCTTCAGGTGCGTGTGAACGAAGCCATGAAGCCGGCCGAGCTAAAACGACATCTGATTATAAAGCACCCGGAATATCAGGGCAAAACAAAGTAGTATTAACATGATTAAAAATTTAAATGTGTTTCTGTTTATCACCGTGAAACTGGTCCAATATGGTATCGAAGAGTGCAAGTGGTAGTAAGCATGTGTTTAATCGGTGTTACGATTCTGAGGGGGTTCTTGGAAAATGTTCTCCCCTCTAAAAGGTCCCTGGCCCCAAAAACTTTGAGAACCCCTGATCTAGAAACCTGAAACACACTCACCAATACACAGAAAATGTTCTCTATGTGAGCTGCAGAACAACTGACTGAACAAGTCTATCATATCTGTTCTATGAGGCCTTATTAGTGGCACTGCCTACACAGCTGAATGGCTTGTTTAGTCCAAATTAAGATTATTGAGTTTATCCGTAGACTTCCCTCGCAACTAAATGACTGAACTAACTGTTGTTAAAAGTCCCATATTGTAAAAAGTGAGATTTTCATGTCTTTTATATTATAAAGCAGGTTTAAGTGATATATAAATACTGTGAAAGTATCAAAACACTCAATATACAGAGAAATACACACAGCTCGTACAGAAATTGTGCATTTGAAACAAGCAGTCAGGATTTCTGTCCATTTGTGATGTCACAAATACACAATATATATATAGATCATCACACGATTTTAAACATAAACATTCTAAATGTGTTCCAGTTTATTTCCTGTTGCAGTGTATGTGAATAACATCAGCTGACAGGAAGTAAACTTGGACCCAAACTGTTGCCTAGCAATGCAATTCCGTTGCAGTTCCGTTGAAATGAACTTAAATTTCAGACAGACAATAAATGCAGGTATATTCAGGAAGACCGTATGAGGAAAATAAAGTTGTTTTTTTTAAACGCTAAAGCATGTAAACATATTCTAGTAGAAACACAAAATACAAGTATGAACCTGAAAATGAGCATGATATGGGACCTTTAAAGCATGAGAAGTTGTGATGTTATTTAAAGCTGAAGTAGGTGAGATTGGAGCAAATATGATTAAAAAAAGTTATTTTTATAAAACGGTCGCTATATCCTGACCAGAACTTGCCGTTCCTTCACCAGATTTCACAATGGCAGCAGCGTCACAAACTCTCTCATTTTACAGCTAAACTGTGCACTACAAGATGATTCTGAAAACATCTAAGGAGAGAAATAGGCATTAACGTAACAAAGTATTGATTCATATTTGATCAGCGCGGCGTAATTCGACTGCTTGGTCGGAGTTCATGAGTGATTGACAGCCGGCTCTCATAGACGGCAGCTGGACAGCGGAACCCCAGATCAGCTCTTACTGCTTGTTTTCTTCCGGTCTGTGAAATCTTGCAGATGCCGTTAAGAGCACCGGAGGACACACAGGCACATGACTTTTTTCAGGTTACCTACCTACATGACCGGAGCACAGCCAATAGGAGCGCTCTCTCAATGAAATGACCTGTGATTGGTCAAAGTCTACCGTCATGGGCTAGATGTTCTAAAGCCTGAAAACAGAGCCATGAGGAGGAGCAGAAGTCTAGTTATCTCTCAGAACACTTGAATTGCAATATGCTGAAAGGTTATTATGGGATTTTTGCCTTAATGATGCCAAAAATATTCTGCCTACTCAAGCTTTAAGCTAGAGCTTCTTTGTTGTTGGAAAGCAGCCAGGCAGATTGGAATGACTCATCACAACCATGTATACATCATGTCACAGTCTGGCTAACCGTCCCTCCATCTAACTTCCTGTCAATCTGTACATTATGCATGTCCGTCTCTATGTGTGTCTCCCTGACTGTGCCGTGTGTCTACATCTCCCGTGGGGCTGTTTGCTACGAGGTGATTGTCTCCTGCAGGGGGTCAAGCATGGTAAAGGTCACGCAGGTGGGGAGTTGTCAGATGGCTGTCCACCCCTCACTGGGCCGAGGGGTTCCCGTGCCGCCTGTCGGAGCCCGTGGGGAAAGGAGGAGGAGGAGGGGGGTCCGAGGTGGACGTATACCATGCTGTCTTGGCCCCGCCCCTGGCTGCCGTGCCAGTAGACCTGGGTGGGCTGCTGCCTCCTTGTGTTTCCTTTATTCTTCCCTGGCATGTCCTGTGACATGTTAGTATCCCCAACACTAAATCCACAGGCTTACTTACTGACTGTTAGACTGATGATATGCAGTAAATCTCAACCAGGTTAGGAAAGCTTTTTGTCCTCTTTGCATGATTTTTGGCACAGGTTTGATAATTTTGCTTTTAGTCTCATCACAAAGAGAAAAGATGTAACAACCGGTTATATCGTGTGGTTCATACAGTAACCACTCGGACACAAGGATGCCTGAGTGAGACAATTTTTAGCTATAAAGAAAATCTACATTCATGGCCTTGTGCATGGATATAATGGAGTGCTCCAGGGATGTTGTATTTTTGCAGGCCAACCAGGAAGTTAGCATTGCCCTGGGTTCCCTCTACAAAATGCCAATAGGATTTTTCCATTGGGTTTAGGATTATTGCAGAAAATCAGCTCTGTGACAAACAAACGTCTATGATACTTACACGTTTTGTTCAGCAAGATAATCTCCTCAAATGAACACCACTTTTATGATTTTTGAAGTGTGAATGCAATCGGCAGAAGTAAAAAGCTAACGTTAGGCTATAAATAAAGTACACCACGGTTGCATGAACGTGAATATACACAATGGGGCTGTATGGAAGACGAGTCGGCGTGATGACGTCTTGTGGTCTAATTTAGCCACTTGTTAGCAATTGTCTCAAGATATCATGTCCTACAAATACATACTCTTTCCATTCAAAACATAACGCACATTATACATCCTCCATTATCCATCACGCATGTGGCACCCCTACGCATAGAAACACACATCACCCTGTGGTGTCGTTAATAAGCAGATCATTAGTCTGATACAAGAAAATCCAGCTAATGATGAGAAGAATGAGTATGAGAGTATGAAATACATCGTCTGATATACAGTGTAGTGCATGTGAAGCTCAGTCCACGCTCTTATGCCTAGTTACAGGGGTCATGAAAGTGTTCAGATTTTAAAATGGGATTGGAGTGCAAGAAGATGTGAAAAAAAAGAAAATGTACAGTACACAAACACACACACACAGACAGACACACACATACACACATGTCCCGCTGTCTGCCACCAGCTGATAGGTGACAGGGAACAGGCTTTGCCTTTTGGGCATGTCCAGCCCTGGCATGTCTGGAGCTGTCTACTGTACAGCAGCAGGGCGCGCGTGTGCGTGTGTGTGTGTGTGTGTGTGTGTGTGTGTGTGTGTGTGTGTGTGTGTGTGTGTGTGTGTGTGTGTGTGTGTGTGTGTGTGTATGTGCAGTGAAAGAGAGTAGACCTATGTTGATGTAGACTGTTCTGTCACCTGTCAGCCCAAAAGGATCTGGCATTATAGGACACCCAAAAGGGAGACAATGTGTATGTGTGTGAGTGTGTGTTAGGGGTGGGGGGGTCTTGTCTGTGTCTCATGTCCAGTTTCTATGTGATCAGCCGGAAGCCAGTGTTTCAGTTTGACTGACTGACTTTTGCACATATACAATCAAACTTAATATAATCACCTCATTAATAATGTGAACAATATGAGAAAATTCATATGTGACTTTGTGACGATATCATAATATAAAATGTCTGTAATCTCACCTGTAGTGCACAGTATGAGAGGTGAAAATAAGATGAGATGCATGTGTATGGAACTTTATTTAATCAGGAAAGTGCACCTCATGATTAACAATCTCTCTTACAGGCCTTGGTTTGCAGCAGCACATGTAATATACTGTAGAGCAAAGAGGTTGCATTACACATAACACACTTATAAAAAAATATGAATAGAATAATAAAAGATCAACAAAACAGATATGAGTAGCAGCGGTTCCCAACCTATTTTCCTTGAAGCCCCCCTACTTGTATCTAAGAAAAGCTGACCTCCCCGATGTCATCACCTTAAAAAAAAATCACATATCCTCAAACAAAATCCTCAGTTTGAATAAAGTGATTCAGTGTATTAAATTAGTATTATTTTTCTTTTTTTTAAATCAACATTAGAACTCGTCAATTTAATCAACATAAATAAAGGGACGACATCTTAACGGATTCGCCAAGCAAATGCAAATACATAATATGATCATTTTTTCGTAACAACTTAATTCATTTAGAATAATAGTTTTAGAGTTGAAATAGAGTTTTTGTTATTGTGGTTAAATGAATGTGATGTATGGTGTTGTTACATTGCTGCTAGACCGCCCCGTTAATATAGGTGCGGGCCTCTATTGGTGTTTGGCAAGTGGGAGAGCAAATAGGTTTTTGAACGCAGTGAAAAATTTTGCTTTTGAAAGGCTAAATGCCAACAAATGTAGATTGAAGCAGAACATTTCATTAGATTTTGCTATTAAGCAGCAAAATAATATATGTTTTTAAGTGGTTTTATTAACAGACTTTTGTATCAGTTATATAGCAAGTGTGTAATTATGTTTTTAGTTATACATGAGCAAATATAATTTTGACAACCTCTGAGCAGACTAATCCTGGCGAACCCCCCATGAACTTTGGCACCCCCCTAAGGGGGGCCCGGACCTCAGGTTGGGAACCACTGGATTAGTGAAAATGATAAAATAACAGGAGTCAATATACAATTACAATGATATGAAAACAGACACACAATTGATTACAATTCCTGAAAAATACAATACATCAAATACAATACAACTATGCAGATAATCACAATATATCCTAAAATATCAAAGTGCACCAATGTCAGTGAGTGTGTGGGGGTGGAAGGTGTATTGCAACCTGACATAGCAACAACACCCTCTTCCTCCCTCACCCTCTCATCCTCCCTTTCATCTCTCCTCCATATAGGCTACCTTTTTTCATGAATGAACCCAGGAATGTAAGCTCAGCTCCCCAGCATGAAAGCATCAATGTACTCCTTCAATAATTCATCTCCAGGATCTATTATTTACCCATTATTATAAGGCTTCACTGTGCCCCCACAGATCTCTCCTCCTCCTCCTCTCTCCTTCTCTGTCTTCCTTCCTTTAATTGACAACCTTTGCCAGGTCACTCAATCCATATAAACAAATCCCTGTTTCCTGTGCAGCTCCTTGATCTGCCTCGACCAGCGGACTCTCCCTTTGTATATGTGTGTGTGTTCTGGGTGCAGTGCGGCGTGTGATGTGCTAAAACACAGGTAGATGGAGCGGTAGCCTCTCAGTGACCTAAAGCGGCTGTTGACAGCAGTGACAGTAGAAACAAGCAGGAAGAAGGGGAAAGAAACCTCGCAGCACTCTAGAAGTCAACCTTCTTCTCTGTCTCTACGTCTGTGTGTCTCTCGACCCAGGCAGGAAATAGAGGGTCCGACGCATCACGGTAGCCTACACCAGTAATTTCATGTACTATTAGTTTTTCTACACCGTCGATTTCATGTACTGTTATTTTGCAACACCAGACTTTAGACTTTTTCTTGTGCTTACTCAGTCAGTCACGTAGCCTATCTCACTTTTCTCTCATTCCCTACTCCCCCCTTTTGATGTGTATTTGTTTAATAAATAGAGTATTATTGTGATAATCTATAAGGGTGCAATACACAGTTTAGATTAGATTAGATTAGATACAAACTAATTAATTTATTTTTTTTCAAATTGGTCTAATTTATTTTTGTGATTTTAGACGGTTCTTGGGTTGTTTTAAGGTGCTATTTAGAGTGTTTTTAGGATGAAATTGTTTATCTGTTTGTATTAGAAATATAATTTCTAGCTTTAAAACAGTTATTATCACATCCATTTTGACTGCCCTAAAAAAATATTTTTTAGGTTGGAGTGGCAGAAGCTGAATTTGTGATCTGTTTTATGTTGTTTGTCTGGAACTAAAAGAGATTTTTTTAAAATCTCAATGAGGCTTTCACAGCTGAATAAAGGTTAAATGAATAAATACATTTAACATAAAAAAAATCATATATTTCATTTAATTATTTCATATTTTAATTATATTATTATTTTACATTAATCAAACAGAATAAAAAACAATATCTGGAGGTCAGAGGTCAAGGGACCCCTTTGAAAATGGCCATGCCAGTTTTTCCTCGCCAAAATTTAGCGTAACTTCGTAGCGTTATTTAGCCTCCTTTGCGACAGTATGACATGGTTTGCACCAATGGATTTCTTAGGTTTTCTAGTTTCATATGATGCCAGTATCTTCACTCTAGCTTTAAAACGGTTATTATCGCGTTCATTTTGACAGCTGTAATAAAGATATCTAATATTTTTTTGGGTTGGAGTGACAGAAGCTGGACTTTTCATTCATGATTTTAGAGTCGCAACTCTGATTTGTGGCATATTTTTGATCTGTTTTATGTTGTTTGTCTGTTACTAAAAGAGGATTTTTTAAATCTCAACGAGGCTTTCACTGCTAAATAAAGGTTAAATAAATAAATACATTTAACATAAAAAAATCACATATTTTATATTCCATATTTTAATTCTATTTTGATCTAGCATTTATAAAATAGAATTAAAAAATGATAACAAATGTAAGACAGTGGTCAGGAAGGTACAGCAGACCTCTCCCCTTGAAAAATTAAAAAGATGATTTAAAGAACATTAATTGTTAGAAAATAAATACTGAATAAAATATAGGACAATAAGAGACATAAGCGAGCAATCATCATTGTGAAGATGGTCAGTATTTTACAGTCTCTACACTAGTGCCAGTGGGTTGAATTACGTGTTTTTACAGTATACGGCACAGAACAGAGAGGATGTTGTTCTTTCAGACTTGCACAGTTTTCACAATA
Organism: Sebastiscus albofasciatus; assembly: GCA_916701655.1. Lineage (NCBI taxonomy): Eukaryota > Metazoa > Chordata > Actinopteri > Perciformes > Sebastidae > Sebastiscus > Sebastiscus albofasciatus. Next base: position 60,904 of record CAKAOI010046593.1, on the reverse strand, counting down.
ACAGGTTGTGGAACAAGCACAGAGCCGTTGGGAATAGTGCTTGCAACATGCCTGTCCTCTTCAGCAGAGTAACAGACTAGATGAAAACATGTGGAGGGATGACATTCAACCCCCCTAAACAGGCAGCAGCCAGTCATTACAAATTCGTGCTGTGCAACTGAACATTATTCAAACCCTCTGGACTTTAATTTAAATGCTAGTGAAGATTTTCTAAAGATACCAAATATGCAAGACTGAATCTTAGGAAATGTATACACAGTGTACGACTCCCAAGACATCTAGAATATTCCTACTTGATAGAGTATGAAACAATATCGTGACATCACCGTTATTATGTTAACAAATTCTGGTTATGTGGCACTTTTTTTTATTTATCACAAGCCTGACTTCTCTCTGTCTTCTCATGGTAAAAAAAAAATAAAAAAAAGTGAGACTTCCATGTTTTTCCCGCTACTTCCCCTTCTCCATCACACCATTCCCGCAGGAGCAAACCTGAGACTGGCTGTGTATCGGTGTATCGCCCGCCTCCATCTGTCTAACCTCCGGCCCCGCCTCCCTCCATACCCACGAGAGGGAGCAGCAGATCAAGCAGAGGGGAGGAATGGAGGAGGGAGCGAGGGAGCGAAAGAGAGAAGTGCGTCTGCGTCCCAGAGGATTGGTCTCTGTCTGTCTAAATCAGGAAGTGAGAATGTGACGGCAGGAGAGGCAGAGCAGGGACGTCCCTACAGTGTGTGTGTGTGTGTGTGTGTGTGTGTGTGTGTGTGTGTGTTTGGACAGACCTTGTTGAGCTGAGGTGTCATATATGTGAAGATCACAGTTTCAAGCTAGTGGCAACCAGGGATGACGCTCTAAATCACTGAAATGCCAGAGACAACTGTGCTGTGATATGTTGTGTGTATGTGTTTGTGTGTGTGTGTGTGTGTCTTTTGGGACATTTGATGGAGATTACAGTAATACCACTTTTAGAGTCTGAAAGTGAAAATGTTATCAAGTATGTCACCTTGGAAAAAAGGGAGTGACATTGTCTCATCTAGACCCTGATGTTCACACACACACACACACACACACACACATATACACACACACACACACACATCTAGATCACTGTTTTTTTTGTCTGACGTACCCTCACAGCTCTGTCAGTTGAACTCAAATACCCCTTCTTTGACACCACCTGTCATGTTCCAAATGTGCTGATTTAAATTGATTTCAACTGGATGTTATTTAACACTATTAAATAAAATTAGGGCTGTAAATCGATTCAAATATTTAATTGTGATTAATCACATGATTGTCCATAGTTAATCGCGCATTTTTTAACTGTTCAAAATGTACCTTAAAGGGAGATTTGTCAAGTATTTAATACCCTTATCAACATGGGTGCTCTCTGGGAAGTGAGATCCAAAAACACACCTGCAATTACCGTTTATCGCCATAGGTGCCACCAAAAAGAATGAAACGGAGATCTTCAAGATTGTAAGCTAAACTATTTCAAACCAGGCGGCAAACTCTGAAAAGTGAAGCCAATGCTGAAGTGCCTTAAACTTGCATTCTTTCTAACAGCCAGCAGGGGGCGACTCCTCTGGTTGCAAAAAGAAGTCTGATTGTATAGAAGTCTATGAGAAAATGAGCCTACTTCTCACTTGATTTATTACCTCAGTAAACATTGTAAACACGAGTTTATGGTCTCAATCGCTAGTTTCAAGTCTTCTTCAATACAGCATGATGTTCATTTAGTAAATTATGGTCCCATTTAGAGTAAAATAGACCATAAAGCAGGGGATGCTTTAGGACGCGGCTAGCTTGTGATTGACAGGTCGTTACCATGGCGTTGTGTGGGTTTTTGGTCTCCTAAAAAATGTCTTATTCAGTTTTCGGTTGTGCTTAGCTCCACCCTCTTGTGTCACTTCTGGTTGCAAAAAAACAAGATGGCGACATTAAAAAACCAAGATGGCAATGACTAAAATGTTGAACTCGAGGCTTTAAAACGGCAGTCCACAAACCAATGGGTGATGTCATGGTGACTATACATCCACTTCTTATATACAGTCTATGTTTCAAACATTTAAACAATACATTTAATACAAGCTAGGCTATTTCTATTTATCTGCTACTTTTAGCTAACTTTTTATCAATTAATTTAGCCGCCGATTTTAACAAATTTTTCCATTGCTTTTAGCTAACTTTCAACTTTATCCATTACCTTTTGCTCATTATTTAAACAATTTATCCATTACTTTTTGCTAACTATTTCAACATTTAACCACTACTTCTCAACCATGCATTACTTTTATCTAACTACTTCTCTGCTAGCTCACAATCTAGTTTCACACTCTCAATCACAACACATATTCAGGTGTTTATTTCTATTTTTTCCAAGCTTAGCTGAGCTATTCTTCAATCTTTCCACGTATCCCGTTCTAACTCATGTCCCCTCTTGGAGCACGAATACCCCTGGTTGGAAATCACTGATCTAGATGATGCATCATGCACAGTTATCCACAGTGTACATATGTACACACACGAAACTGTGTGGACGAATAATTAGATAGACGTAGGGATGTCTCTCTGTTTCCCCTCACACATAAAGCTTCATGAATGTAGGCCAACTCACTGTCGGCTTCACTTCCCTCTCAGTACAGTCAAAACAACACACTAACCGTTGTCTCCTCTTGTTTATCAACCTCTATCTCCTCTATCTTTAACTCTCTCTTTCGTGAGGTGTGAGTCACGAAGAATTGTCTAGCAGATCAACAAAACAACTGTTCCTGTGATGGGGCAGCACTCTCACACGATGACGTTGATATAGCTATAGTCCCATCATTATATCTGTATTAGCAGGGAGAACCCTTCACGCTCCATCACCTACATGCCTTCACCGCATGCTATTTCCTCCAGTGTCTGATGTGTGTTCTAACTCATTTACTCTGGGTTTCCCTGCCTTATTCTAGCTTGACAGATGTAGCTCGACACATATTCATGCTACATGTTCAGCATGATATGTTTATTATAATGTATACCCAATCTGCTATTCTATATGTAGCACACTGCAGATTTGTTTTTATTGTATATCTATATTTATATATATTGGGGAGAGCATGGAATAAAGGTATAAGTCACTGTATAGAGGTGGAGAGCCTGTCCATAATCACAATAAAGTATTTATTGTACATTTGCTGTAATACTAGACAAACGTGCGTTCCAAAAAAGTCGGAAGGCGAAAATGTCCGACCTCCCACTAGAAAAAATACAATGGAACGCCACTCAAAGTTGGAGTTCCTACTTGTGAACTCGGGGCAAATCCATCTACCCCAACTTCATGAAGAAGCAGTTGTCTGACGTCACGTAACAATGGAAGCGTACATTGTAAATGGAAAACCATCAGCTAAAACGCAATATAAAGTATATTTGCCTGTATTTGATTAAAATAAAATGTTATGAAGCTATGTGTTGTTGTGTGTTGTTATGAAGCTATGTTTTGTGTGTTGTTATGAAGCAATGTGCTGTTATGAAGCTATGTATTGTTATATGTTGTTATGAAGCCATGTGTTGCTATGAAGCTATGTAATGTTATGAAGTTATGAGTTTTTATATGTGTTGTTATGAAGCTATGTAATGTTATGAAGCTATGTGTTTTTATATGTCTTGTTATGAAGCCATGTGTTGTTATGAAGCTATGTGTTGTGTTGTTATGAAGCTATGTGCTGTCATGAAGCTATGTGTTGTTATGTGTTGTTATGAAGCCATGTGTTATGAAGCTATGTGTTGATATGTGTTGTTACGAAGTTTAGTAATGTAATTATTGCACAACGCTATAAGCTAAATGCTAATGTTGGCATGCTAAAATGCTCACAATGAAGACAATGCTGAGTTTCAGTAGGTAGCCTAATGTTTACCATGTTCTCCTTTTCTATTGTAATTCAGATTCAGATTAGACTTCTGCACCTCCTCATGGCTCTGTTTTCAGGCTTTAAAAAATCTAGCCTGTGACAGTAGACTTTGGCCAATCACAGGTCATTTCAGATAGAGAGTGTTCCTATTGGCTGTTCATTCAACGGAGGCAGCTGTCAATCACTCACAAACTCTGATCAAATGTTCAAACTAGACAGCGCTGATCAAATATGAATTAATATTCTCATTCTCTAAAGCCTATTTGTTGCATAAAATGTTTTCAGAAACATCTTGTAGTGCACTGTTTAGCTGTAAAATGAGAAAGTTTGCTCCGGCTGGTGGGCGGTATTTCCTCAATTGATCTCAACATGCCGGCCAGGTCACAAGCTTTCAACAGATGTTTCTGAAAATATTTGAGGCAAGAAATAGCCATTACAGTGACAGAATATTGATTCTTATTTGATGAACGCTGCCTAGTTTGACCGTTTGATCGGAGTCCGCGAGTGGCAGCTGCTCAGAGACACCAAGGCTCCAGCTGCAGATGCCGTTAAGTGCACCGGAGGACTCCGGAGGACACAGAGACAGATAATTTTTTCAGATTACCTGTCTCTTGCATCACTGTCAGGGTATTGTGACCGTTTTATGAAAATACATTTTTTAAATCATATTTGCTCCAATCTCGCCTACTGCTGCTTTAATGTTGCATAATGTGAAACAGTTAAAGCTGCAGTGTAGAGGATCTGGCAGCATCTAGCAGTGAGTTTGCAGATTGCAACCAACTGAAACTTCTCCCATGTGCCAAGCGTGTAGGAGAACTACAGTGGCCAACGTGAAAACGCAAATGACCCTACCTCGAGCCAGTGTTTGGTTTGTCCGTTCTGGGCTACTGTAGAACATGGCAGCCGGCTCCGGGAAGAGGACCCGCTCTCTATGTAGATATAAACGGCTCATTCTAAGTTAACAAAAACACAATAATTCTTATTATCAGGTGATTATACACTAAAGAAAACATACTTATTAGTATTATACTCCATTTCTGCCAATAGATCCCCAAAATGCTACACACTGGTCCTTTAAATACAGGTAAAGAAGCAGGTGAAATATCACTTAAAGGTCCCATATTGTAAAAAGTAAGATTTTCATATCTTTTATATTTTAAGCAGGTTTAAGTGCTATATAAATACTATCGTAAGTATCGAAATGCTCAATATACAGAGAATATACACACAACTCGTTTTCAGAAATCGTGCGTTTGAAACAAGCCGTCAGGATTTCTGTTTATTTGTGATGTCACAAATATACAATATTTAGAACATTACACAGTTGTAAATGTAAACATTCTAGATGTGTCTCAGTTTATTTCCTGTTGCAGCGTATAGAGCTTCTTCTATACGCTGATCCAAGTTCTCCAAAGTGATGAAGTTCTTTGCATCCTCCTGCAGCTTCAGAATCTCCTTTTCTTTTTCCTTGATGAATTCTTGCTGCTCTTGTTCTCGCTGAATAGCAGCTTCTACCCGCTGACGCTCAGCTTCCTCCTTTTCCTTCTGGACCCTCAACAATGACATCAGCTGACAGGAAGTAAACATGGACCCAAACTGTTGTTTAGCAATGCAATTCCGTTGAAATGCACTAAAACAGAGCGTTTCAGACAGAAGGTAAATATTCAGACAGACAGTATGAGGAAAATAAAGTTTTTTATTAACATTACAGCATGTAAACATGTTCTAGTAGAAACACAAAATACTAGTATGAACCTGAAAATGAGGATAATATGGGACCTTTAATATTATCCGGCCCCACACAAACACACACACACGCTGAACATAGGATACTGCATGTTTACCTTGAAGGCAAGGTAAGGCAACACAATAGAGAAACTCTTTCAAATATTGAGAAGGGACAGGGGTACACTTGGCATTTTGGGCCTGCACATATCACGCACTCTTACTGTGTTAGTGTTAGCTGGAAAAGGTTGTGTGTTAGTGTGTTTGACAGCTCTCCGACCCTGGCTGCGATGTTGACATTAGTGGACCAGGACACATCACCTCTGCTTTGGGAAAAGGCCTACGGTGAGCCTGCCCTCAAGCACAGTACGGGGTGCTCTGTATGTTTTACTCCATATTTACAGTATTTGTTAAAGTAGAAGCACCACAGACATCTACAATGTAGCACCTGTTAATGCCTGAAGAGATTCACTTATAGCTCTCCAATGCATATTTGTGTGTTTCTGTGTGTGTATTAAAATCTATATATAAAAGAATGGCACACATTTGAGCCGATTAGACTGTTGTCAGGCTATTAAATAGGCATAATCAGTCGTTATAAGCCCCATAGATGTGGGTCAACAGGAGCCTACTACACACACTAGTAGGTTTTATCATCTATTCACATGGTAGATCACAGAAAGAAGCTATAAAAGAACACAACAGCAACCTAGCGACTGTAAAAATTATGACAGGAGCAGGAGTGGAAGTCAGGTGCTGTAGTGTAGACAATGTGAAACTCCCGAAGAGGTGAAGTTTGGGGACAATGGATAGGACACACAACACCCAGGTTTTCACCCAGGAGACCAGCGTTCACATCCTTTGTGAAACCAGTGATATGTAGCTTTGTTGCCTAAACCTAAAGAAGCCTTTTTGTTTGTATTCTAAATATGACGTTTCATTCAGTTTTACAACATGTTAAAATGTGTTGCTTTTAAGTGTCCCTTTCACTTTTACAACACAGTAGGAGTAGTAGGCCCCTAATGACCCACATCTATGGTGCTTATAGCGACTGACGCCTATTAATGGCCTGATAACAGTCAAATCGGGTTAAACAAATAACTGGTCTGGGTTTTCAGATGTTCCTGGAGTGCAGCCTTATTTCATGCTTAAATGTTAAAAAAGCTTTCTTTTCCCAGTTTTCAACACAAACGTGAAGACAAAACGCATCTTTGAAACCTTTTCCGGCTCTAATCTCCTCTTTCAGTCATTTGCATGAAAGCTTTATAGCACAAGGAGCCTCAGCCTCCTCAGAGTGTTGATTTTTCACCTTGTTGTTGACATCACTTTCTCACGGCTGTCTGGAAATCAAATCCGATCCAGTTTTATATTCCACAAATTGTCAGCGTGCCAACCCTGGAGGATTGAGCGAATGGAAGAGGACAGCGAGACGCAAACAAACAAGCACGTAGATGAATAGCCCAACGCCGATGTCAACAACATGCCCGTCATCGTCAGAGTAGACGCAGGCCCTCTGAACCGTGACATGCAATTGGTACGCAGGAAAAGAAGACAAGGTCAACAAAATGATACAGAGCAAACTAATGGGGAAAGGAATTCATATATCTGAAATCTGCCTCAACTCTAACACTCATTGTTTTTCTCTCCTGTGTGTGTGTGTGTGTGTGTGCTTCACATGTGTTTGTGTGAGCACATATGTATGAAGTCCAGAGCTCTCTTTTGATACATGTGGTGTGGAATGTCAGGCATGTCTCGTCGCATTAGTGAGCGGTGAGGACGACACTGCCTGCCATTGCGCTCCGATGAAGGCGCCTCAACAATGGATACTCCACTCCCACCCTTCTACCCCCCCGAAGCCTTGGCACTTATCAGTTAGAGGGTCTGCGTTCCCCTCGGGGGATGATTGAGGGTGGGGTTGCCTTCGAAAAACCTGGCCTGGGGCGATGCGAGAGACTTTTCTAGAACTGATGAAGGCCGTGAGAGGAAGCAGTTTTGTGATGATGTGTATGCTGTTGCTCATTGGCCACATGCAGTGTTGCTGTGTTGCAGCTTTGTGATTCAGCTCAATTTACAGCATTCTCTCTGACCTCAGCATCACCAGGGTTTTATTGACAAATATTTCTCCTTTACCAGCCGATTAGACCGTTGTCAGGCTATGAAATAGGTGTTATCAGTCGCAATAAACCCCATAGATGTGCGTCAATAGGGGCCTTCAACACCCATTAGTATGTTTTATCAACTATTCACATGGTAGATCACCGAAAGAAGGTATACAAGAACACGGCAGCAACCTCTAGCGACTGTAGTAATAACGATAGTAGCAGAAGTGGAAGTCAGGCGCTGTAGTATAGACAGTGTGATACTCCATAAGGGTGGAGGTCGTATCCCGTGGGACACCAACAATGTGTAGTTGTCTTTGTGTTTGTAGTTATTTTAACCCAAAACACTGTTTTTGCCTAAATTTAACCAAGTGCTTTTTTTTTGCCTAAACCTAAAGAAGTTGTAGTTTTGTTACCTAAACCTGTTTTTTTGCCTAAATGTAAAGAAGTTGTTGTTTTGTTGCCTAAACCTAAAGAAGTGAAGTTGTAGTTTTGTTGCCTACACCTGAAGAAGTTGTATTTTTTTTGCCTAAACCTAAAGAAGTTGTAGTTTTATTGCCTAAACCTAAAGAAGCCTTTTTGTTTGTGTTCAAAACGTGACGTTTCATACAGTTTTACAACATGTTAGAACGTGTTGCTTTTAAGTTTCACTTTCACTTTTACAACGTAGTAGGCGTAGTCAGTCCATATTGACCCAAATCTATGGTGCTAATAGCGACTGATAACACCTATAATGGCCTGATAACAGTTGCATCGGGTGTCTTGACATAATTATTCGTAGGATTTGTCTTCTATCTGTCTTAGTTTCTCTTTGTATAATTCTCTCTCATTCATTCAAACTACCTCTTCCACATCTTTTCCTCCCTCTCCTGGCTTCGCTTAGATCTCGTCCCGACCTTTGACATCCACCCATACATCCACCAGCCCTTTGGTGTCTTGTCCATCTCTGTATCTGTCTCCTGTCTACCCTCAGGTCACACTCTTAATCCCAATCTCACCCTTCCGACTCCTTGTCCTCGGGCCTGTTGGCTGCAGGTGGATGTAGCAGGTCTGTCGCAGGGTGGCGAAGCTGTCATTCACTGTGCACGTGCGTGTATTTGTGTGTGTATGCGTGCGTGTGTGTATGGTGAGGGGGGTGTGAAAGCAGCTGTCACGCTGTCTCAGGATCATATGCTGGCTGTCAGACATGCTGAAAAGTAACTGACATCCAACCAGCAAAACACACACACACACACACACACACACACACACACACACACACACACACACACACCATGGTGTCATGTGAGCACACAGTACCAAAATCTTAATTTTACACATTCAATGAATTTGAAAATTTTGATTTTGAAATTATGCTTTATTCAACTTTAATAATTTTGACACATATTCTTCTGTCAAAAAAACAGAACTGAAAATGCCTTCTGTCAGTATTTACTAACATATTAACATGTTTTAACAGAAGCCCACGTGGTGAAGCACCAAACGCTTGTCGTTCCTTTTTCATGAGGGCCAGGATGATCTGGTTCTCAACCATAGCCTGTATAGATAGATAGATAGATAGATAGATAGATAGATAGATAGATAGATAGATAGATAGATAGATAGATAGATAGATAGATAGACAACGCGTCTCCACTTCCTCCCACTGTACAAAAATGAAGCCAAAATATCCCAGATACGGGAACCAGAGTCTACACCGTAGTGATCGCATCCGCCCAAGCTGATCACGTGCCAAGCACGTCCACCACTTGTCAGCATGAGCCACCTAGCTGCTAGCACCACGGGCCAGGTTTGGCTAGAAAGACACAACAACTAACCAGAATATTTCTAGAAATACATTTATGATCAAATTGGTTGTTTTATCACACAGACTCGTGACGTTATGGAAAGTTAAAGTTACATCTCCTCTCTCATACAATTGACCCTTCACTAAGTCCCACCTCTCGATCGCAGACTGGTCAATCATTTTCAAACTGGTTTTGTGGATTTCGAGCTAGTCGTGGTTAAATGTTGTGCCTGGGGTACGTGTAATAGTGATACTCCTTACCCAGAGAGGTTGGAAGGAGATGGTAAATGGTAAATGGACTAGCATTTCTAGCGCTTTTCTAGTCTTCCAACCACTCAGAGCGCTTTACACTACATGTCAGCATTCACACACACATTCATACACCGATGGCAGAAGCTGCCATGCAAGGTGCCAACCTGCCCATCAGGATCTAATCGAAATACTCATTCACACACCGATGGCGCAGCCTCCGGGAGTTCAGTATCTTGCCCAAAGACACTTCAACGTGTGGAGTGGACGAGCTGGAGATCGAACCGTCGACCTTCCGATTTGTGGACGACCCGCTCTACCCTCTGAGCCACAGCCGCGAGATTTATGTTTCTAAAACGTTACGTTTCAACATTAAAGCCTGCGGAGCTAACATTAACAGAGTGTGTTAGCAACTCATTAACTAGTGTTAGCACTATGCTACAATAGCTACTGAAGGTGTACTGAATATACTATACACATGCTGCTTTTGCTTTTTAATAATTGTGTGATGAACAGTGAATAAAGACCTACCCAGCTATACAGGACAGTGTTGTTGTCCCTTAATTTCATTGTCTTCTGTCTCAATCGCCAGTTGATGCAGTTGTTCACTTTTACACCGTGATCTGTAGGCTTTAGATAAGATAAGATAAGATAAGATAAGATATTCCTTTATTAATCCCACAGTGGGGGAGAGTGCAGAAACAAGAAGCAGCAGTAAAAACAAAAAATCAAGATACAACACAGCGCGAAAAGCAAAACAAAAATAGACAGACATATAAAATATGAACAATTTAAATAAAAGGAATATAAAAATAGGAACAATATAAACAAGGGGAATATTAAAAATTGGAACAATATATACAGTATTGACAATAAACAGACTATTAACACAATTGCACAGTGATTGGAATGAAATTGCACCTGAAAGTATTGCACAGTATGAATTGAAGTTGCACCTGAGTAGTATTGATAGACAGTTGGTGTACAGCTTCCATCTTTTAACCTTGTTTTTGCTGCTGAATCAGTTTGACATCCTGATATATCCTCCAAATGCATGTAGATCCATCTGTCTGCTTCTCTCTGAAATTGTCCTTGAGCAACACAATAGGTGCATTCCAATCGCCTAGCTCAGAGGTCTGCAACCTGCGGCTCCAGTGGCTCCCTGTGGACTTAAAAATGGAAATGAACAACTATTGTTTGTTTACATTTCATTTTTATTTATCATTGCTGTAGGTCTATGGTACGACGGTACAACGGAGTATTAGGGCCAAATTGAGGAAAATAAATAAATCTGAGATTTCGAGAATAAAGTCATAATATTACGAGAATAAAGTCATAGGTTTACGAGAAATAAAGTCGTAATATTATGAAAATAAAGTCAGAAGTTTAAGAGAAAAAAGTCATAATATTATGAGAATAAAATCATAATATTATAAAGTATTAAATTTACGTATTATTTTTTTTTCTCATAAAGTTATGACTTTTTTCTCATTAAGTTCTGACTTTATTCTCGTAATTTTCCGACTTTTTTCTCGTTAAATTATGACTTTATTCTCGTAATTTTAAGACTTTTTTCTCATTATATTACGACTCTTTTTCTCGTAAAGTTATGACTTTATTCTCGTAATATTATGACTTTTTTTTCGTAAAGTTATGACTTTATTCTCGTAATATTACGACTTTTTTTCCGTAAAGTTATGACTTTATTCTCGTAATATTACGACTTTTTTTCTCGTTAAGTTATGACTTTATTCTCGTAATATTACGATTTTTTTTCTCGTAAAGTTATGACTTTATTTTTGTAATATTATGACTTTTTTCTTGTAAAGTTATGACTTTATTCTCGTATTATTACGAATTCTTTCTCGGAAAGTTATGACTATATTCTCATACTATTAAGACTTTTTTTCTTGTAAAGTTCTGACTTTATTCTCGTAATGTTACAACTTTTTTCTCGTAATATTATGACTATATTCTGTAAATCTCCGATTTTTTTTTTCTCAATGTACTCCATAGTACATTTGCACTTTGGCCCTCACTGCATTAAACTGCATTAAACTTATATACTATATACTCAGCTGGCATTGTGATCTGGAGACATCGCTGTTCGCTGAGTATTGCTGAGATAACAATAATGTTATCGATATCTAACTATTAATTCAGGGTCCCAGCAGGAGATATTTCCATATTTTATTTCAGAAGTGTAAAATTTACACAGTAACAGCAACGGGTATCCGAGGTGTTTACATTACCAACGCACAGAGGAAGCGATGTCTGTGCTGGTGACGTTGCACGGTGTTCCGAATGGAGGAATTGTCAAGGGAAGTTCCCTTAACTGACATTCCCTGAACAGGGAGTAGGGAGTGCAGTTTATGTACACTGTGGATCGGAACGCAGCTACTGAAACTCTGCCAGCTCCTGGGATGCTGACCCTGATTTGTAACATCTGTTGACAGAGGTCATGTGAAGAGAGGAGTTCCCTCAAGGATCAAAAGTGTTGCATTATTTGTATTCATTATTTATGCCTGTTCCACAAAGACATTTTCATACAGTATGCCAACAATACCAGTTCATTGTGTTTTGTGTGTTGAACTGTGGGACTGGATTAAAAAACAATGTCTTGAGCCAACGATAAGTGCTCCAAATCTCCGCTGTCACTTTTCAGCTCTTCTCCAGCCTGCTGTGTGTTATTTTTTTAGCAGTTTTCTTTACAGTATGTGCATGTGTGGGAATGTGAATGAGAGCTTCTCTGTGTGCATACAGTATGTGTACATTAAAGCAGAAGTAGGCGAGATCGGAACAAATGTGATTTAAGAAAGTTATTTTCATAAAACGGTCACTATATCCTGACAGTAGTACATGAAACAGGTAATCTGAAAAACATCATGTGCCTTTGTGTCCTCCGGTGCTCCTAACGGCATCTGCAGGATTTCACAGACCGGAGGAAAATAACCAATCAGAGCCGAGCTGGAGCCTTGCCGTCTCTGAGCAGCTGTCAATCACTCACAAACTCCGATCAAACGGTCAAACTAGGCAGCGCTGATCATATACAAATCAATATTGTCTTACTGTAAGGCCTATTTCTTGCCTGTTTTCAGAATCATCTTGTAGTGTACTGTTTAGCTGTAAAATGAGAAAGTTTGTGACCCAGCAGCCATGTTGAGATCTCTCAAGGAAATACCAAGCACCGCCCACCAACCGGAGCACAGCCAATAGGAACGCTCTCTCTCTGAAATGACCTGTGATTGGCCAAAGTCTCCCGTCACGGGATTTTTCAAAGCCTGAAAACAGAGCCATGAGGAGGTGCAGAAGTCTAGTTTTCTCTCAGAACACTTGAATTACAATATGCTGAAAGGTTATTATGGACTGAAGCTTTAATGCATGTCTGTTCATGTCTGCATGTAAGTGTGTGTGTGTTGTGGGATTTCTCAGGAGACGTGAACGTCTCATCTCTTTGGTCCCCGGCCTGTCCAGGTAAATAACACATTCACACACCACTGGGTACACCATTGATCCATCGCCCCCCCCCCCACACACTCTTCTCTTCTCTTCTCTTCATCTGGAAATGCCTGCACAGCTACTTGGTGGTATGTTTCTGATGTCCAGTGAGACAGGGGAGGCGGGCACGTCTCCGACGGTCACAGCGCAGCTGTCGTTTCAGGTTAGTGCAGGCGAGAGGTGGCTGAGGAGGAGGTGGAGAGGGATGAATAAGTGAAGAGGCTGCAGACTGGACTCATGTTAAATGTAGAAAGGCTAACGGACCAGACTGCTGTTGAGCTCTCTCTCTCTGTGTGTGTGTGTGTGTGTGTGTGTGTGTGTGTGTGTGTGCGTGAGACAGAGAGAGGGAGAATGTGTATGACTCTACATGCACACTACGGAGGACCTGCTGCCTGTCCCGCTGAGCTTCCAATTAGCACACACCACTAGAGCAAGACACACACACACAGACACACACGTACACAAACACACACTGAGGACCCTAGAGAGAGGCCTCAAACCTGCCTGTCAGCTGCTGTTAGAGCACACTGCACTGGGCCGACACCACGACACACACACACACACACACACACACACACACACACACACACACACACACACACACACACACACACACACACACACACACTTGAATGCAAATTTACACTGGGATTAAGATTAACAAAAGTTACTTATGCATACATATTTAGCTGAGCTAAATGATAATAACCAAATCAAATATAATTCAAAGTATATATTTGAAAGTGTGTGTTCATGTGTGTGTGTGTGTGTGTTTAGAAATACAAGTAGAAAGTTCATAAAAGTTTCTCAAATTTGTAATCAAACTGTAATTATCTTATCAAATGCATCTGAGAGAGATCTGAAGGTCCACGTTACACACACACACACACACACACACACACACACACACACACACACACACACACACATTTACACATAGCATTATCACCCAGAACACTCCACAGCATTGGCTATTTTGTCCTTGTGCATATTTTAATGACATCATCAATAATGGACACGTACCCATTCTGAGGTAGGGCAAGCTAGGATCTCACAGTGCTAACACAAACACACACACACACACCTACACACACACACACAATATGTGGGTCAGACTGGTTGAATTGGGATCTTTAATTAACGATTTGTGGTTGGGCTGGTTTGTTAGTGAGCCCATTAGTGCACTGTTTGCTAGTGAGCCTCACTCTCTGATTGGCACAGACCTCTGCACAGTGTCTACTTTCTGTTACTTAACTTTAACATCATTTCTAAGCAAAAAGCCTCCACAAGGCCAAACAGAGTGAGCTTTAAGCTTTACCTGATACTCTATAAGTCACTCAGTTTCCATCAAGGTTCTTTTACCATGCTTTTTTTTTTTTTTAAATGTTAATTTTAGCACAAGTCCCTGATGGTTGTTACATCATGATGTATATAACATAGTGATATGCAATAAGTGAGATGTGTATGTGAAACATAAGAAGATTTTCTCCCTGTGGCATATAGCAGAGTGGGATCAGAAACGTAATGCTCACTGATGTTTAATGTCATCTGCAAGTTGATCTGTGATGTAACGACGGTTTGAGATTTGTAGGAGAGAATCAGGGTTCTGATTCGGATAAAATCCTGTAAAAAATAATAAATTAAAAAAAAGATTCTGAATCCCAACCTTTGCTTACACAAACATGCACCAAAATACAGCATGTTACAGTAAAATGACATTTATGTATTTATGTAGAACTCCATTTGATTAATTGCTGCTGAAGTGATTGCTGTGGAGAAATTCTTCAGATTTTTGCCGTCCCCCATCAAAGTCATCAGAGACCTCTGGTATAGAGAGAGGGTACAGATTTAGTGTCTTTACTAGGGCTGTCAATCGATTCAAATATTTAATCACGATTAATCGCATGGTTGTCCATAGTTAATGATGATTAATCGCGATTAATTGCACATTTTTAATCTGTTAAAAATGTGCCTTAAAGCGAGATTTGTCACGTATTTAACACTCCTATCAACATGGGAGTGGGCAAATATGCTGCTTTATGCAAATGTATGTATATATTTATTATTGGAAATCAATTAACAACACAAAACAATGACAGATATTGACCAGAAACTCTCACATGTACTGCATTTAGCATAAAACAATATGCTCCAATCATAACATGATAAACTGCAGCCCGACAGGCAACAACAGCTGTCAGTGTGTCAGTGTGCTGACTTGACTATAACTTGCCCCAAACTGCATGTGATTATCATAAAGTGGGCATGTCTGTAAAGGGGAGACTCGTGGGTACCCAGAGAACCCATTTACACTCACATATCTGGAGGTCAGAGGTCAAGGGACCCCTTTGAAAATGGCCATGGCAGTTTTTCCCCACCAAAACATAGCTTAAGTTTGGAGCGTGATTTAGCCTCCTTCGTGACAAGCTGGTATGACATGGTTTGTACCGATGGATTCATTAGGTTTTCTAGTTTCACATGATGCCATTATCTTCATTCTACAACCTTGTAACTCTTCGCTACAACCTCCGAAACATTGGTTGCTTTAATGCTTTAAAGGAATTAGTGGTGTTAAAATGAATTCGCGCAAATGCATTATTATCACGTTAACTTTGACAGCCCTAACCAAAATACAAAATGTTACAGTAAAACTACATCTTTGTATTTATGTTCAACTCCATTTGTTTTATTGCTGAATTGATTGCTGTGGAGAAATTCTTCAAAATATTTGCCCATCTCCATCAAAGTCATCAGAGACCTCTGGGATAGGCTGAGAAGGGTACAGATTTACACAAAGCAGGGTGAATGCTTCCTGACATGAGGTGACACACAGGTCATCTACAAAAAATAAAAGATTGTTTCCCCCTCTGAGCTCTGTCCCCCAGTCTGACGCCACCCCCTCAATACTCGTCTGCTTCATGCATCTTCTTTTTCTTACAGTACCCCTCCCCCTTTACTTGAACCCTCCATCTCAAGAGCATCTTTCCATGAAGCCAAAACAAATCTACTGTACCTTGGTGTGTTCCCTTGGGTAAGATTGATGTGACACCACAAACTCGAGGCCAAGCAGAAATGCAGACAGAGAAAGAGCTGGGACAGACTATGAAGATGAGGTAGATGCAGGAACGGAGGTGGTGGCCTTCTCTCTGCCCGCTCAGGGAGAAGATCGTCCTTGATTTGTTAAACGATTTCTTCCAGCTGAACTCTTCTCCCAATATCAGTCAAAGAGAGATCACCGAGAGATCTCGGAGAGAAAACGGAGATTGCATGTATACCCAGAGTTCCCAGGGTCACCTTGGCATACAGCTCACTCAGGAAATCAATCCGTTTATTGCCATTTCAATAGCCATTGAGGTTGTTTTTGTCACTCTGTGCTGTGCACTGGCCAAGTAGCAGTCAGACCCCCGCTGAGTATGCTTGATATTTTTCTAGATGGGACAGTAATGGCAAAAGGAGACGGTTGGAATCCACTTCAATGCAGAGTGAGAAAATTAACCAATCATACAGAACACAGCTACAGATGCACAGAACTTATATTATAAATATCAGACTCATATCAGGGAGTGATTCAGTAAATTAGAGGAGGGGTTTAGTTCCACTCAAACAAGGGAAATACTTAAGGGGACACAATGGTGTGTGGACAAATGGGTTCTCTTTAATACATGTCCCCCTGCCTAGAAAGGGCCTGAACCACTGACTGAACATAGTGAAATCAAAAGTTTGAGTGTCTTCCTTTACACACGTATACTCATCTCATTCACCAGTGGATTCTCAGCATAATCCATTCAACAACACATTCTCATCCCAACTAGACAACACGTTCTCATCCCAACTAGACAACCCGTTCTCATCCCAACTAGACAACACGTTCTCATCCCAACTAGACAACACGTTCTCATCCCAACTAGACAACACGTTCTCATCCCAACTAGACAACACGTTCTCATCCCAACTAGACAACACGTTCTCATTCCAACTCAACAACACGTTCTCATCCCAACTAGACAACACGTTCTCATCCCAACTAAACAACCCGTTCTCATCCCAACTAGACAACACCTTCTCATCCCAATTAGACAACACGTTCTCATCCCAACCTTTACACACGTATGCTCATCTCATTCACCAGTGGATTCACAGCATAATCCATTCAACAACACATTCTCATCCAAACTAGACAACACGTTCTCATCCCAACTAAACAACCCGTTCTCATCCCAACTTGTCAACATGTTCTTATCCCAATTAGACAACACGTTCTCATCCCAACTTGTCAATACGTTCTCACCCCAACTCTGCAACACGTTCTCATCCCAATTTGGCAACAAGTTCTCTTCCCATCTCTGCAACACATTCTGATCCCGACTCAGCAACATGTTCTCATCCCAACTTGTCAACACGTTCTCATCCCAATTTGACAACATCTTCTCATCCCAACTCAACAACACATTCTCATCTCAACTCAACAAAACATTCTCAACCCTACTCGACAACGTGTTCTCATCCCAACTCAACAACACATTCTCATCTCAACTCAACAAAACATTCTCAACCCTACTCGACAACGTGTTCTCATCCCAACTCATCACATACTGACGCCTGGTCAGAACCCCTTTGGCGTTAATTTTTAACGCACTCGGTCGCCCAGCATGTCAAACTATGACCCTCCACTATGGTCGCAGCAAACACATGGTTAACGTTGTGAATTCAAACAAAAACACTTGCTTAGGTTTAGGCAACAAAATCACTTAGTAAGGTGTAGTAAAAAAGATAATGGTTTGGGTTAAAATCATTGCGTTTGTAAAGTGAAAGTGAAACGTAACGTTGTGATCACAAAGACAAACAACACGTTGTTGGTTTCACACAGGACACGAACAGCGCTCTCCTGAATGAAAGCCTGTTTGTTGGACCCATCCACCGTCACCACACTACCTGACCAATTTCTCTGAGTGTTTAATATTAATGCGGATGGGTTTACATTGCAGTTACTTGAAAGCCTGGTGCGTCTCATACAGACGCTAAACTGCATGTCGGAATCAGACGCTGAGGGGTGTGACAAAGCGTCGGTATTTGACGCCCTGGGAATGAGAACAGCCTGGAGTAAACCTGTTCTCAGGCTTTTGAGGGCATCAGTTTTGCAGTAGGTATCGGAACCAGGACTTTCAGTGTTTGTCTCCATTACTATGGCTATGTTCCAATTCGCATACTTTTTACTTAGTACATACTGCAGCTGCCCTTACAAAGTACGTACTGTTGCATGCAGTATGCATACAATTGGGACCTACTACTTCATCATAATGTCAGAATAGCCAGAAGAGCATGCTGGCATGCATACTGCAAAATGTGACCAGATGTAGTAGGACATCCTGGTATTTTTGGCATACTGCATTTATACATACTATGTATTGGGACATAGTAAATCTTTTTCTGGCATACTAAATAGTATGATAGAATGGGTATTGGAACGCACAGTATCTTAATCCCTTTTTATCTTCTCCCATCCCTGTTGCTCCCATGTTTGGCAGCAGTACCTCTCTCTCCCAGTAGATGGGGGTGTGATACTACTGATGATCCACAGCAGCCATTCATCTCTGACCCAGCACAGTGGGTGCACTTAGCCAGGGCTCTAATTTACCAACTCAGGCCAACCTTTCTATAGCAGGGCATTTTAACAGCACTGTAATTACACTTAAACCGTACTGCACTGCATGGGATTCTGTATCCTCTCAGGCCTTTAAGCCAGTGCAGCCTGAAGTTTATAGAAGCAGACTTGTGATTGGAAGGTTGTCGGTTCAATGTTAGACTGGCAGGATAAATCTGGGTGGTGAAGTGAAAAAAGGCGGTCGCAAACAAGTGGTTAAATGAGACTACTAAACATCATCATGCCGACTCATAGACCTTTACAGCCTTGTAGCGTATACTCGCACTCATGCGACCGTGGTGTAGTTTGTTTATAGCCTAACGTTAGCTTTTTACTTCTGGTGATTGTATTCACACTTCAAAAATCATAAAGTGGTGTTCATTTGTAAAGATTATCTTGCTGAACAAAACATGTAATTACCATAAACGTTTGTTTGCCACAGAGTTTATTTTCTGCAATAATCCAAAAGCCAATGGAAAAATCCCATTGGCTTTTGTTTGAGGGAACCCATGCAGGGTGATGCTAACTACCTGGTTGGCCCACAAAAAAACATCATCCCTGGAGCACTTTATACCTGTGGTTGTATGGTTGTAGGGCAGCTTCCAGGTCACAGATTAAGATCCTCAACTCCAGCTCTATGTAAAGAGTTATGAAGAGCATCAAGAGAAGATTTCAAATATGACTTAGTAGAAGAGACATCAGTCAAGGCCAAGTTTACCCCAAGAGTAAAGTAAGAATATTTAATTATTGTAAAATGCAGTGACATCGAGTAAGCCTGAGATTATTATAGGCTATTACAGCTGCTAAAGACCAGTACTTTTTTACCAACTTTTCATCATTCATCTCATCTCTTTTTTCAAAGTAGCTGGTCCCACAATGTCACTTGCTGATGACTGGCGACATATGGCCAGAGCACATGCCCCCCACCCCACCCCCGGCACTGATATACAGACCACGTACACACATGTTCCCATAGCACACTAAAAGAAGCGGGTGTACCCCAGCATATGTCTGCTACTGGACGTTACATGTGATCAGAAAACAGTCTGTGCATGTGTGTGTGAGTGCATGCATGTGTGAGATATATTCATAGTATGACATATGCTTGGAAAATACATGTGTCAGCAAGTGTTGGCCATGCATGTGAATGAAATATGTCCATGCATAGCCTATTGTGTTTTTTTGTGCATGTGCACGTGTGTGTGTGCATGAATTTGTACATGGAGCGAAAGCCTGTGTGTGATAGTAATCCGGATTGGGCAGCTGCGCTCATTCGTATTCAGCCCCAAGGCACTCCTAGGCCGTCTCGCTGATTAGGGATCAGAGATAGAGAGAGAGGGAGAAGGAGAGAGAGAGAGAAATGGTAAAGAGTGAGGAAAAGAGAGAGACAAAGAGAGAGAGAGTTGCAAACAAAGGAGGAGAGAGAGGTCCTCTCCCATTTAGTAAACAGTTAGTTAATGACTTTAATCCCATTAAGCAGGGGGGAGCAGTTTGCCCCCCTCACATAACATGCATTAATAGGCCTATGTACGTGTAAGTGGTTGTGGTGTACATTCTCTTTTTCTCCCTCGCACACACACACTCTATACATTATACCCAGGAAATGAAATTGATTTGCCCTCACAAACATTCACTAAAGCCCTTATGTAACACCGTACGCTTTTAAGGAGGCTTGAAGAGCAGACTTATGAAAATGACATGTAAATCAAATGAGCGCCGTATATTTTCAGGCACGATTTGCCAACAATTATTGTTTTGACCTGGCTCCTCAGTTGACAAAAGAAACCCGCTCCCCCTGAGGAGCAGGAAATCAGCTTTTCAAGTGCTCTCGTGATTGAAGAGTGGAGGGCAAGGCAAGGCGTGATTGCTGCACTCTGCAGAGAGGATCAGACATGGGGTGATTTCATACAAGCGGAGAAAAAGCAGTGAAGGCACTTAACTCAGTGTTTACTCTGCTAACTTGAGCTGATCTGTAGAGAAAAAATAATGATAAAGAAAACTCTCTCTCTTGTATATTACGCAGCTGATAAAAAAAACAATTCAATATTCCAGCTTGAGGCCTCCTTCAACACAAAGCTTGTGTGTGTTTCATCTCATTTATATAATGTAGGTGGCAAAATAAACAAGTGCCTGGTGCAGGAGTTGTTAACCCATCAGTAAATCATACTGAGCAGCACATGAATATGCATGGGCATACACAGTCTGTGTGATGGAAAAAGTGGTCCACAGGTGGAGTAGCGTGTTTAAAGATTTTGCTTGGATTATTTTGATCAAACAAAGACACTTAGAACAATATTCTTTTAGGGGGCCTGAATTTCATAGATAAGCTGCAGCCATATTTGTGAATTTTGCAATTATTCAGTAGAGAAGCAGTTGTGGCAGCCTTTAGCGTCGGTATGAGACGCACTGGGCTTTCCATTAACTACAATGTAAACCCATCCGCGTCAATATTAAACGCTCAGGGAAAGTGTGCCGGGACGTAGTTTTAAGAGCAAACTAGAATGGCACTCGGAGAGCGCAGACCTCCGCCAACGTGTAACTTTAAAAACAGATCACAGCTCACAGCTGGCGGTACCGTGAGGTGGTCAGCTTATTATTAACACGGTGTGTTTCCGTGTAACGTATCGGCGGATGCCTCTCTCATTCAGCAGTCTTGTTATGTCTGTATAACGTTACACTACGTTGTCTCTCGTCCCGTCATCTACCGTTTTTTGTTCTTTTTGCTCTCAGAAGGAGGCAGGGTCACGCGTCATCAACGAGTCATCAGCTACACTGTACATGTGTTATACCCTGTGGTCTTAATGCTCAGGCTGATCGGAATCCTTAAAAATATTCCTGAATCCGGATCATGATCCGGATCACCACCAAAATCTATATGGATTGTTCATTGTGCCACACCCCACCCCTCCAAAAAATTGAATTCAAATCCATCACGAACTTTTGGAGTAAACGGACAAACAAACAAACCAACAAACCAACGCCAGTGAAAACATAACCTCCTTCCTAGGCCTTCGGCCTTGGCGGAGGTAAAAAGACACTCACAGGGCGGGAGGGAGGGGAGGTGGATGTGTCCAACAAACACAAGGCTTTCATCCAGGAGACCACTGTTCATGTCCCGTCACGTTACAATTAGCTGTTCGTTCATGTCCCCTGTTCACATTCAGTGACGTTCAGTGTCATTTTCATGGTACAAGCGTAGCAGTTTTAAGCCCAACCATGTTGTTTTTTCCCAAACCGAACTATAGTGGTTTTATTGCCTGAACCTGGGCAAGTGTTAATGTTTACTTCGCAACATTAAGCATGTGTTTACTGCGACCGAAAAGTGGTGCCAATGTCTGATAAGGCATCAGTAAATGTCACGTTGGGATGAGAACACGTTGGACAGACGGTGGACAATGTTAAGCGATTAATTCTCAGTGAAGCCTGCAGAGCACAGAGAGAAGCAAGAAATATTATAGCACTGTACTGTACTGTACAGTGTATGTATAATGTAGTCTGGCTGTGGCCTGAAGACATTAAAGGGGACATATCATGCTCATTTTCAGGTTCATATACTTGTGTTTGGGGTTTTTACCACAACATGTTTACGCATGTAAATGCATTATTTTTCTTTTCCTCCGGTGCTGAGTAGTGAAGCCAACAAGGAAGTGCCAAAAACTGCAGTTCTTGAAATGGCCACTTGAGGCTGGCTACAAAAGCGATTCAATCCCCTTTCATGACAGCTGTACAGGTGGTGAATTTTTATATAACTCACACGTTTGAATTATATCAAGGCTTAAAGGTCCCATATTGTAATAAGTGAAATTCTCAGGTCTTTTACATTATAAAGCAGGTTTAAGTGCTATATAAATACTGTTAAACTATCAAAACGCTCAATATACAGAGAAATACACACAGCCCGTATTCAGAAATTGTGCATTTAAAACAAGCCGTTAGCATTTCTGTCCATTTGTGATGTCACAAATATACAATATTTAGACCATTACATGGTTGCAACACAGCCAATAGGAATGCTCTCTCAATGAACTGACCTGTGATTGGTCAATGTCTCCCGTCACGGGCTAGATTTTCTAAAGCCTGAAAACAGAGCCATGAGGAGGAGCAGAAGTCTAATTTTCTCTCAGAACACTTGAATTACAATATGCTGAAAGGTTATTATGGGATTTTTGCCCAATGATGCCAAAAATATACTGCCTACTGCCACTTTAAGTAATACATGTGTTTATGGCATTTGATTTATAATGTAAGATTGCACATTTTATTCATTACATTTGTATTATTTGGAAGCCTTACTTTGGTTGGCATATTTGGGTGGGGAAGGGTATTACAGTATTAGTAGTACAGTATGTAGAGTACAGTACAGTACAGTACAGAGTATTTTCAAAGCTAGCTTTCTTCATATGTACATGACTTATGGTGCTCCAAAATGTCATCTAACGTACAGGAGGAACATTTGGTGCTGGTATGAAGTTTATTGCATTCATTATTGATGGTATACTTCAAATGTTCCAAACTATTTATAAACTCATAGACAGACACACGGGCGCCAACATGATGACATCATGCTCAGCATACTATATAAACAATGGAAGGACATTAAAATGATCAGTTTTGATGTTTTTACTTGAAAATGCGTATGAAATGTACCTCCACATGAATTCAAAACAAAGTAATCACAGTGCAGTAGCAGAAGCATGACGTAGTTTCACTGCCTTAATAACCCCTCTGTCTAGATAAGACAGAGGACATGATGTTCTCTATTGCAGTCAGTAGAACTTTGTTCAATATTTAGTATTGCAGTATGTTATATTAGGATGGAGAACATCTGTAGGCTCCAAAAGCAAGTGGAAGCTTTATGCCCAAGCTGCTGCCATGAAGAAAATCTATTGGTGTTTGTAGTGACGGTAGTTAGGAGCAAAATTGATTTCTTGGCCATAGTTAGCCAGTAGAAAACTGCTATGTCTTTGATATGTTACCAAAATTGCCTTTTATAAACCACACTGCTGCATTTGACCCTATCATGCCATGAGGTTACCTGCAAAAAAAGAAATCCAGTGGGTGCCCTTCCTTATTTTCTGCATTGTTCATTTACACATAAACAAATAAAGAAAGAAAGAACGGCACTTTTCACCCCTGTAACTCTCTTTCTCACATTGTTTCCATCTGCCTGGCCGCACTTATTTGTTGATAAAAGTGTAAATTGTAGTCCAACTGACTAAACACTTTCAAGCCAACAACATCAGGGACCAATTGTTAATTTATATTAAAATAAATACAGTTATTTTGAAAATATAAATCTTAATTTTTGTCTTAAATCCATTGTGATGTCATGTGATTGTGATGATTGTGATGCTCCAAATCCAAATTCCGCTTAGGGGAACCAAAAAGGCTAGAGCTGGCCCTACTTAAAGAGCACATGGATCCACCTGCTGTAACCTGTTGTTGATGAGAAAAGGGGGTTGACACTAATGCTATCACAATGTGCAAAGAAAGCTTTGTTCACCTTTAACTGTAATTAAGGGTAAGAAACTAAGAACATCATAATTTTATAGAGAAAACCTTTTCCACTGTGAGCCCACTGGGCATCATGTAATTGAATACTGAGCAGGAAGCAGAACTTCTGATTGCAGTGGATCATGTCCACGAAGGTGCTAATTGTTATATTCAAAATGTCCTCTCCTTCCTCAGGAGATGAAGATTAATTGCATTATCACAATAAATGTCCAACCATTTTCAGTCGCTTATCCAAGTTTTGGTCAAACTGGCAGCAGGCTTAAGTAGCCAAGACATCCTTGAACCACCCAGGGCTCCAGGACAGATAAATAATATATAATAGTAAAATTCCTACAATATGTTCTGTTTTTTTATTATAAAGCAGGCTTAAGTCCTATATAAATACTGTGAAAGTATCAAAACGCTCAATCCACAGGGAGATACACACAGCTCGTATTCAGAAACTCTGCATTTGAAACAAGCTGTCAGGATTTCTGTCCATTTGTGATGTCACAGATTTAAATGTAAACATTCTAAATGTGTCCCAGTTTATTCCTGGTTGCAGTGGATGTGAATGTCATCAGCTGACAGGAAGTACACATGGACCCAAGCTGTTGCTTAGCAACGCAATTCTGTTGCAATTTCGTCAGAGGACAGAGGGTAAATACAGGCATGTTCAGGCCGACAGTATGAGGAAAATAAAGTTTTTTTTTTGAACATTACAGCATGTAAACATGTTCTAGTAGAAACACAAAATACAAGTATGATCCTTAAAATGTGCATGATATGGGACCTTTAAGTTTTATTAATTACACCTCTGCTTTTTCTGCTATGGTGTGTCAATATGCATGTCTACAATCTACATATAATAATAATAATAATAATAATAATAATAATAATAATTTTAATTATATAGCACCTTTCAAAACAAGGTTACAAAGTGCTTTCCAATAAAAGCATGATGCAAATAATTAACACAGAACTTAAATTCTAAACAATATAAAATCATATAAATAGTTACAACAATTCAATTCAATTTGTTTTTACAAATATGTATTGTCTGTCAACAAACCTTTACAGGTAAATATGAGTGAATATGGAAACACCAGCAAGTACAGGAGCAATGAAACAACTTGATTTGTACAGTTCACAGTAGAGGTGGACCGAGGTAAGATCCAGTCTACTCCTGTCTGACTGACTCATCATTCGACCAATCGCGTCTCAGCTTCGAATCAGCTTTCGTCCGATCACAGAAGAGAGTGAGATGATCGCCCCTCCCCCAAACTGCATGTTGAAGAAGAACGTCATCATCTGCCTCATACATTTAGCTTTAGCCAACATTAGCTAGTCGTTCAAATCATTGATACATCTTCCTGAAACTAGTGGTTTGATCTCAACCGACAGCCTACGTACCTAGCGGGTATTTATGTGTCGCAGCCCGTGTTCACAGTGCCAAACATGTATGTAACAGCCTTGTTCCGGTGCAGAGACATGCTGAAAGCAGAAGTGATCGTGTGATAAATGCTGGCTAGGCTAGCTTAATCACAGCTAGCTGACGAGCAGGGGCCGAGAAGAGAAAGTGGTTAACATTAACGAGAGATAGGAAGCCTGGGAAACATACCTGCTGCCACCGGAGACACCAGAAGGACTGACAGAGCTACTTCCTCTCCTACCTGGTAAGTAACGTCTCTAGTGAACGTCTCTAGTTAACGTCTCCTACTAACGGTGGCTAGTCGCCGCTAACGGGCAGACTAACACTGTTTGACAACTGTGAGCTTCGCTAGCTGGTTAGCTAGCAACACAAGTAGCCTCATTTACAGTTAACTGAGCCTCTGCTAACGTTAACATGGATCAGAGGGATACAAGCAGAGTTGAGATGATTATGATTATGATTATTATCAGCCCTGATGTTGCCCCAGGTATTAACGTGTGTTGTTAGGTGACTGGTGTTAGTTGTTGTTATCTTGTGTATCATTAGCATCAGTCTGGCAGTTTAGAATCTAAGTGGTTTAAATAGTAAACCAATAAATTCTGTTCATTTGCAATGTTTGGTGATGTTATGATTACATATTTACACCCCTCTTATTATAACTGAATACGTAATTGTTTTGTTTATTTGTTCATTTATTTTGCACAATTTAAGACTATACAACATAACTAAATAAATGAATAATATACAGTGCACGGAGAGGCAAAAAACCCACTGGGCTTATCTGAAGCCTCCACCTATAGAGACAAGATTAATATAAAGAAATAATATGACTACATAATAGTGATAAACAATTAGGACAAGATATATATATATATATATATATATCTTGTCCTAATTGTTAATAACAATAACAACAATAACAATACAGTAAATATATAAAAAAAAGACAAGTGTGTGTGTGTTGCGTGGAAGTGTATGGTTAGTGTTTGGGAGGAGGATATTGTTTATATATCTATAAAGAGTTCTGGGCAATCGTAACCAAACAACATTGTGAGTGGGAAAAAATAAAAAAGATAAAAACAGATACATGGACAACATGGGGGAAAAGCAATTACAAAACAGCAATTAAATGACCCTTTAAGCAACTTTTGAAACATTTGACAGTTGAACAGTTTTTTGATAGATGTGAAAAGCTACTTCATAACTTGCTTCACCTAAATCTTATCGAAAATTGACCTCTACTAGTGAGGAATTTAGGACGATGAAGATCTAGAGATTAACAGGTTGAGTAAGAATGGACCTGAGAATTTGTTTTAAAATAGGTCTTGAACTGCTCAGGAATATTCCCACCAGAAAGTATCGTATAAATAAAAACACAGATTGAGAAATATTGATATAATAAATATTAAGAATCTGGAGTTTCTTAAATAGAGGAGCAGAGGAGATGTGCGACTCTGATCGAGTTGCAATCTTCACAAAACGTTTTTGGAGAAGAGAACGTTTTCATTTTATGATGGTCCAGCCGTAAATGATTGTTTGCCAATAAATGTATGAGTTAATATACACTACATTAGGAGTGATTGATCTTGTTTCAGATGCCACAGAGGGCCAAGAGCACAGGTTTAATGCCATTCTACTTCCCATATGGTGTAATTTCCGAAATTCATATTCTATTATATACTGTCATAGCAGGGTCTAATGTCACTAATAATTAAAGTTCCCTCATGTTTTGTATTTCCATTCTTTGTCTATGAAACACTAGTACAGGAATTACCTTGTTTTATTGCCTGGTTGTGGGCACTTTTATTGGGTTGTTGGTGTGTTTGTGGCTGTGTGTTTGGCAGTGTTTGTGTGACGGTGTGTTCCAGAAATGGCAGCATCATCAGTGGCATGTTTGAGTTGGCACCTTGATGTGAAATCCTGCACTAGCCATGCTGTTTTAGCCTATGACTACTATTGGTCTGTCCAGAGGCATTCATCTATACACTTTTGGTCGTGTCTGTTGATTGAGTGGCTTCAGATGTACTCTCAGATACAGACAGTGTTAACTGGCCAGCTCGAAATAACTCATAGATAAATTTGTGAAGTGCCAAGAGGGGGGGAGATGGATGAGTTGTGTGCATGTGTCGGAACAGAAAAAGACTGAGTTGCAGATGAATTTTCTGATAACACTGTTTTCTATTTTAGAATTAGCCAGCAATACTCCCTGTTTAAACTGATGTCCAGAGTATGAAATCTGGGATATGCATAATTAATTATGATACTGAGGTGTGTTAACACCATAGAAATAGAATATAGAATATAGAAGTAGAGCAGACATTGTCCTTCAAATCAGCGTAGCAGGATGGTCAGAGCGGTGGCCATTTTTACGTGTACCAACTTGCGGCAAGTCGTGGCCTCACTGAGGTGAGGTTTTGCAGTTACAACGATTAAACGAGCAGTGGAGAAAATGTCAAATGAGTCAAATTTAATAACTTAATGCTTCATCCACACACTCTTATCACAGTGGAGGAAAGCACATTGCTATCACCAGATGAGTGACGGATCGTTTTCTGACAGCAGTGTGGCATTAGAGCATGCGGGCTGGTGGCCAGCGGCAGCGCCAGGTCCAACGGTCCCTCCACCTGGGGACAAGCTACCTATCTAATTAGCTAGCCGGCTATCTCCAGGAGCTGTGTCCGTTCTCTTCCCGACGAGCTACGACCACACATTTTGCGGCCCTGCTGACGCGTGTTCTGTTGTCGCCATAACAACTAACAACAATCGCACATTTCCTTTTTTACTTGTCAAATTACCAGAGCAAACATTTCAATGACACTTCTACTCTTATTTTATTTCTATAGTTAAAGACCTTTTGTAATTTACTCAGACTTTTTTTAGCCTTTATCACGTTTCCATTGTCATATTCAGATTATGCTCACCGTTCCCTTACCAAAGGGTTATTCTCTTACATAAGGACATTTGTGATTAATATAAGCACACATCTTGTCTGTGACTCTATCAGTGATGTCAGCTGGATAGTAGAATCTTGTCTGCTTTAAACCTGTAAAACTTGTCTTTGGCAGCCATATGCCGCCACATTGCACGTGTTGTCATAGTATGCCCTACAGGAACTGAGATAGCTTATAAACCATTTAGTACATGGGAAATGTTGAACCCATGCAACAACATATCACTCATTCATCTGCCTCTCCCCACATCTCACGGTTTCTCAACTTTTCGAGGCCTGGGAGTCGAATTGAAGGCAGTCCAGGTTTGCGTGTAGAGAGAGCAGGTATATCCACATGCTCCTATTGTTGCAGACAGCCCACTCACAGTCCAGAATAACATGACACCTTTACTCTCCTCCTCTTTGGCTGTAGTCTGACAGACTCCCGTCTGGTCAAGTAACAGCCAGCCCAGCTTCCCCGACGCCACTGTGCTGAAGATGACTGAAGCTGTCTGTTCAAAGAGCACTTGTTCCAGGAAATTGACTTCGTCTTCTGATGTGACTTCAATGATGAGTCATCAAAGAGGGGGATCTTAGATATCTGTTTGCTCACCTGTGCATTTTGTAAAAAGAGAGCTCTTATTGAGTGGTACAACCGATTCCATTTTAGTTACAGTTTTTTTTTTTATCATAACAGAGGACAGTTCCAGATACCTTGAGTTTTTTACTCTTTCAACTGTGGATGTGGCTCATGGATACTTAATCATAGGCAGCGCCAGGTGCGGGCTTACAGGGCTTAAGCCTTGAATCCTTACCCACTAGAATGAGTTTCTTATACATTGTTTGAAATTTTAGTCACATATGTTTTAATGAGGCAAGAGCTTTTTTTGACAATTCACTGTGTGTTAGAAGTTACAATCTTCTTCTTATAGCACGTATTTCTAATGCAATATTTATCGATCGCCGCGGGACTCCTGACTCAAAAGATTTCAGGGCTAAGCACGGACACTAGAACCGCCTCCGTACTTAATCAGTAGAAAGATGATCCCCTGCCGAAATGGCAATACAAGCACATTAGTAGAAATTGATCATTTTAAAATGTACCCTACGCTCTCAGTATTGGCTTTTTTAACCAGAGATGTAAACTGCAAAGAGCAATTGAGTCAAAACATAGGCTTAAATTATAATATGTATAGTGCAGCTACTGTATGCATTTATGACATAACAGCATTATTATAATTTGTTTTTATCACTGAGGAAAGTTCTCAGCCTCATGAAGCTACTCATTGTCAACTGGCTTACTGACAGAATCCCAAACAACATTTAATAGTTTACTTCTCTTATGCCTAGTTCACACGACATCACTTTAGCCCTGATTTTCCACTCAGCGACAGTTTTTGTAGCTCATGGACAAAAGCCCCAGATCAGCGGAAAATCTGCGTTGGCTCGGCGCTCATGCATTGGTTAAAAGACGCAAGTCGAGAGGCTCGCCAGTGCCTCGCAGACGCATTTCAGATATCTAACGTGATAAATATTTGGATCTGTCGGAGCTACTGACAATGAGAGTGTGACACGGGTTGAGGGGAAACCTGGCGGAGGGGTTGTCTTTAACAAAAGGAACTTACTGTATGTGTGGCATTTGCAAAATGGACCAAAATTGTTGTTGCACTTAGTGTGTTGGATGTTACATGAATAAGCATGACATAACACGGCGACTGATCTACATAGGAGATGCAGTAAAGATGTGTGGAAACAGACTATTTCTGTGAACACTTGTGCCAACGAAAACATCAACAAGCATCACACCCGTCACTTCTCGCGCGTGTTCTTGTGACAAAACATAGTTTTTGAGAGCTCTCTGGGATTCCTCCGGTTGAAAGATCTTGTAGTGAGTGACCCCTGTCGTTGGTCAGTCATGTAGTGTGAAAACCACAACGACCTCAAGACTCCCGATTACAAGACAGCAAGTTGTGTAGTGTGAACAGTACAGCGATATGACCACCTAAAAAGTTGTGTAGTGTGAACTTGGCTTTACTTGAAGTGTCATTAGTATCGTCAGACCCCCACATGTCTGTATTTATGTAGTAAACATTTTCAGGTATCGGTTCAGGATATAAATCTGAGAATTATATACTGTGTTGTGGGCAAACCCTCTACTTTGGAATATAATGTATGTCCTCAGTTTAAGGAAGATTGCCATTAGCCAAGCGGACTTCTACCTGGGCTGTGTCCAAAGTGATTGATCACTGTTTGTCACTATATGGGGAATATTCTGAAGTGGACAATATAGTGTTTCAGATCAGAAAAACAATATTCGGACACTACTCAGGTCATTCCTTTCATCCAGCAGTCTTGTTTCCTTGCATGATGGTAGTTGGCTCTTGAGTTTATGTCCATCAAATTTTTTTTATTTTTTTTTCCACTACTTATTGCATTGTGTTGTGGGATAATTTTAGTCCACTACATTGGGTAGAAAAATTCTCACCAGACATTCAGGCAACACTACACACATTACATAGTCGATTTTAGACACAGCACTGGTCTTCATAAAGGGCACAAGTTGCATTTAAACCTGCAGTAGGCAGAATATCTTTGGAATCATTGGGCAGAAATCCCATAATAACCTTTCAGCATATTGTAATTCAAGTGTTCTGAGAGAAAACTAGACTTCTGCTCCTCCTCATGGCTCTGTTTTCAGGCTTTAACAAAATCTAGCCCGTGACGAGAGACTTTGGCCAATCACAGGTCATTTCAGAGAGAGGGTTCCTGTTGGCAGTGCTCCAGCTGGTGGGCAGTGCTTGGTATTTCCTCAACTGATCTCAACATGGCTGCCGGGTCACAAACTTTCTCATTTCACAGCTAAACAGTACACTACAAGATGTTCCTGAAAACATTTGATGTGAGAAATAGACATTACAGTAACAGAATCTTGATTCATATTTGATCAGCGCTGCCTAGTTTGACCGTTTGATTGGAGTTCGCGAGTGATTGACAGTGACAGTGATTAATGCTCAAGACTCCAGATCAGCTCTGATTTGTTGTTTTCCTCCGGTCTGTGAAATCTTGCAGATGCCATTAGGAACACTAAAGGACACAGAGGAACAGTTTTTTTTTCAGATTACCTGTCTCATGCACTACTGTCAGGATAAAGTGACCATTTCATAAAAATCTTTTTTTTTTTTTTAATCATATTTGCTCCATTTCTACCCACTGCAGCTTTAATGCCAATCAGCGATACCTGCTGCTTTACCCCAAAGTGAGCCAGCCAGTTTGACCACTGTACCAACTTAGGATGAGGCAGCAGGGCCTCTCTCTGGCACCTATATCCCCTTCTGACTCTGTATTTTTCTTTCGGGAATCACATGCAAATCATGCATGCGTTGATTATTGAGAATTTCCCTCAGCTGCTTCTCTATCTATAGTACTCTACCACCTGTTTTCTACTACACCACCATGCTACATTTCCCATCAGCATGTGCACGTTTGGTACACGGCCACAAACACAGATGATTGCTCATTTCTGTCACCTGTCATTCCCACCAAAAACAGTACACCACTTTTGGTGATGCTGTTATCTGAAATGTAGATGTGGCTATTATATCACATACTACACATCAGGGTTTACGTTATCCAGCATATGCCAGCTTTTTTCCAGTATCACGTGTAGTTGTCTGGCAGATTAACTGATTATCTGGCCGAAATGTCCGTTGGGAAGTATGGCAAATAAATGTATTAATTAATAGCACATTAAACAGCCTACTATTGTAAGATATGTTGCCAAGACAACTTAATAAACTTATATTATACAAAAGTTTAAATGCCTCCGCTCAGCTGTGCTTCTAATCCAGTACACCGTTTGTCAAACACGGTCCGCTGGCTGTCTGTTCTGTGTGTGCTGAAAAAAAGCCAGTGTTCATACACTGCCAGCTAAATGCTAAACAAAGTGGCTCAGACCAAGCCACTATAATGACGATATAAATAATGATTACATCTATGTTTCTTCAATACATTTTTACTTTTGGACTTAAGACTGAGACAATTACAGAGACGAGGAGCGGAGCGCGGCACAGCGCCGTGCTCGCTGTGAGTGTGTGCGTGTTTTGAGAGAGACAGAGGGGGAGAGTAGGTGGACTGCATGCAATGTTTCGGTAAGGTATTAATGATAATTTGAATGTCAATGTTATGAATGAAGGTTGAAACTATTCGGTAGGTTACAGCCCTACGAGCCACACAGCACCATTTTAAATTTGACAAATGTGGAAATCAAACCAACCAGTGTATTTAATTTTTTAGACCTCTTCTTCATTTAACTTATTTTTAATTTATGTCAAATGTAGGTTATTATATGGTTGGTATATGTTCGGTAATTGTTCTATATGGCCAGAATTCTGGAATATTAACGTATATATTGGCCACCAAAAAGTGTAGTGTAAACCCTGCTACACAGTACGTGTAGGGCTTGGTATCGAAATTCAATACCTTTTTAGGTTTTATCGACCAAAATAACCCAGCCTTTATCGAGTAGTGTCAAACAATACCTGCATTCCATTGTTTTTGTACTCAGATCTAGAAAAAATGACTTTGTATGGGTTTTGCTCGCAGCCAATCACCGCAAGCGTTCTTCGATTTAATGCGACGTGTGAGATTGGACCACTACCGCAGCAGCTACAACCCATACAGTCTGTGGTGTGGAGAAGTTAAGCGTGGCGTGTTTGACAGAGTTGGCGGTTCAGCGGGCCAAGATGCTACCAAAACATAAAGTATGGCTGCACTGCACACCTGTGGTGACTGATGAAAATAAATGCATGGTGGTGGCATTTTACCAGTCACATGATGGGTATCGAATGAAGTAGAAAAGAAGGTATCAAAAAATGTATCAGTATCACTTTAAGGGTACTGGTATTGGTAACCGGCATCATAATTTTATGCAGCCCTAACTGCATGTCACAAAAAAGGGAGAGCGAGTGGGCTATTTTGTTAATGGTAGGTCACTGCTGTGTGTAGTCTGTGTTTGACAGGTTAATCTGGCCCTGCGTGGATCCCATCAGCAGCTGACTGTTAAATTGAGTTAGCTTGTTAAAGCTACCCTGCTTGTCTGAAGTCTGAGACCTGCGGGCCTGTCTGTTTGCCAGCTTTCAACTTTGACTCTCAAACAGTGTGAGTAATGCCGACCTTACACCAAACGACTTTTTCAAGCGATTTCACTTCCATTTCCAATGTCTATAAAATCACAAGAGTTGCGGCGCGCTCCTGTGACCTTGATCGCTTACGGTACGTGTTCACAGGCTCCGTGCTTTCCACGCTCCCCATTCATTGTCTATGCAAGCAGCCGCGCAATGCATTCTGGTAGTGTGGCGTCGTGATTCGAGAGACTAGGCGTCACAACGCCCGTTCCTTATTTGCAGAAAGTTGAGGTCCTGGCTACTTTATGCAAATCACGGGCGTCCGACGCGACTCGCCGCCTCTCCAAACTCCCGATAATCTTTTAAACTAAACGTTGTCGATCCAAAATAAAGACAGATTCAGCAACTGCATGGGTTATTTCTCGCCTCAAATGTTTTCAGAAACACATTTCAGTGAACTATTTACGTGAAATAAGAGAAGAAAGTTTCCAAACGAAACTCCATACTGGTTCCGGTTTGAAAGCTGGGAGCAGCAGCCAACGGCGGGAAAGCGTTCGTCCAATCAGGAGCCGAGTGCCTTGTTTCTAGGGACAGCACACCAAGCGGCCAATGCTGGGAAGCGTTGCGTGCCCTCGCGATAAAAAACGCTCCTGTGGACACGTACCGTTAGTGTAAGGTGGTCCTAAAACTCAGTCCAAGCTGTCTTAAGTCAGTCTTTTTCTGGTCTTGACGTTCTGATAAAATCAAACAAGTTTAACATTATCGTAAGTTCAATGATGCAAACATGTCAACCAGCAATAGGTACGCTCTCTTCAGCAGCAAACAGGAAGCAGCAAAAGGGGTAGAAAGTAAACATGGAGAAACTGGTGGAGTTGTGGAATGAACAAGAGTGCGTCTTTGACGTCTTTGAAAAAGCTGCAGCTCTCAAAAACCCCGGGGAGTATGCAATATGCTATAGCTAGCTGGCTAACCACTTTCCCAAATGGCGCTTCTTGCAAGCTAACGTTAGCTACAGGAATGTTTGCTATTAGCCTACAAGCTAACCTTATGTTTCAGCTGAAGATTGCTGGCTTCAATCATATAAATCTGGCTCCAGTGCTTGCTCTCTCTGTTTCTCTCATATATACACACGTGTGTGAAGCTAGCGATCTTCATCTGAAACATACAGTTAGCTCCAGTAGCTACTGTAACATTAGCTTGCAAGTAGCCCCATTCGGGGCAGTGGTTAGCTAGCTAGGTATAGCACACTCACTGGGACTGCAACAGTTTCTGTCCACTTCTTTCTCATCACTATTTCTTCTTGTAAATTTCCACCAGGAGCAGGATGTGACATTATCTCTAAGGAATCTTGTTGTAGTCTTGTAAATAGTGACCTTGCAAGATCCCCAGTCTTTGCAAAATATTATAGTCTGTGACTAAAAACTCTGTGACTTAAAACACATTTCTCACATTTAGATGTGAGAAGGTGTCAGACTTCAATCTTTTCAAAGTCTTGTAATGTATGGTAGGCATAAATCAGAGCGAGGTTGTTGAGACCTAACCCTGAAATGCATGTGCTTTCCTTAAACAGCAACATGAATTTACGCAAACACACATACACAGTGGCATCGCTGTACAGATCTCTTGTCGCATGCTGCAACCACCAACATCTACTGCTGCTTGTGTTGCTATGGCAACCACTCAGCTGCCACTCCAAGCTGTGCAACCATGGAGACTGGGTGACATCACTCCCCGGAGTTTTCAGTGCTTACATCAGTGGTTACAAGTTATGCTTGTGTATATACATTTTTTATGCAAAACCAACGGGGTATGATGACGCATACTGTGTTGATGATGATTTATTATCAGCCTTAACATACTAGGGCCCTTGCCTTGGTACAGTGTGCATGCAGTTGCTGCACAGGTGAAAGAGCAAATGATTTGGTTTGATGATAGTGAACATGGCTTTGATATTTGCTCCATAATAAGGTGTGTGTGTGTGTGTGTGTGTGTGTGTGTGTGTGTGTGTGTGTGTGTGTGTATTCAAGTGGTTTGGACTAGTGGTGCTTCCCAGTCCTTTGATATGTGATCAGTGGTTAAGTCTGTGTGTGTGTGCGTGTTGATATGCAAAACAAAACACACCTGTTGTTCATTGTATCACTATTAAATGAACTGGGAGACTGAAAGTCACAGAAACCACTGTGGTACTGATCATTTCTAAAATTAAACATAGTACTAGACTAAGACTTTGTGCTACAAAGGCAGAGTGTAGACTATACTGTTTGGGTCAGTTTTATAATTAATAAATTTTAGTAAGTTTTAAGACGATAAGATGGTCCTCCATCTCTGAGGTCCACTACTTCATGCTTTGCATTAGATCATGCATTAGCCGCGGCTGCCATGGCGGAGGTGGTTGTCCTTCCGCTTCAGCCAGCTTGGTTCTCAATTGGCTATCGTTCTTTCCCATGTGACCGCGTTATCGGCTGTCCTCGGGGTTCCCCACACAAATCGTCAAATCGTCATAAATGTTGAACATGTTTAATATTTAAGATTCGAAATCGGTGCGGCCAGGATGAGCCGATCGAGGGATGTAAAAAACACTCTTAATATACCTCGCACCACAGGAACATCTGGAAAGATCATCTTTAGAACCACCATAAAATCGGGGCTTTGCTGACCATTGTCGGGAGGGGGGGAATTGGCCCCAAAATCGTCTTGATTCTTGTGGTGTGTGCGCGCGGCATAACTGTGTAGTTAAAATAAGAATTGTTTGTTTTTAGCTTTTGATATGATTAAAGGTAATGTAAATATATGGTTAAGATTCATGTTTATCTGTTCTGTCAAATAGATGTGAAACGGATGACTAAAAAAGGCAGCCTAAATGCTCATGTGTCTAGTCATGTGATTGTCTCCCCTACATTTATTGCTAGGTAGCGTTTATTTGTTTAATTTTTGTTGATAAAATCTAAACCATGCCTTTACCTTTTGACCTCATGGGTCAACAGAAATCTGAGATGATGTGAAACTGGGAAGTTCTTATGTTTTAGTAGTTATGTTGTTTGTTTGTTTTTTAAATGTAACCTTAAGCCTTAACCATTAAGAGACCGGAACCTCGAGTGTGCCTACAACTTATTTGTGAGTAGCATTTATTGATATTTTGAGGAATTAAGGCGCAAGTTAAGAGTACAATTTCCGAAGCTAAGAGGCCATTAAGTAGTGTGACAATCAATGAGACTGTATAAGTTCTGTTGACTGTTCATGTTCTCACATTACATAACCAATGGCTGGCCACAGAATTATTCTCTCCTATCAAGCAGCCTGATGCTGTTCATTTAGCTAATGCAGGTGCAATTAGCGACAGATAACACATCCTCTCGATCCACTCCGTAGAGTTTGTTAATGCTCTTAGTAGCCAGCTCTGGCTAGCCAAAGAAGCTTTTAAGCTTGCTCCTCAGTCTCTTTAAGCATAAACCAAAGTGGCTGTGGTATTTCAGGATATTATGAGCAATGGTCACTGTTTGGTTGAATTATTCCTTTAAGACTATTAAGTTAACATTACAAGGAACTCACACATGCTTAAAAGTCTTTTTACTAGTTCACATTTTCAGAGCCTCGAAGATTCTGTTGAGATCTTTAATCTGTTTTTATTGGCTGGAAAGTCATAACCACTAAAATTGTGAGTGGAAACCTAGTTTACATTCACAGCCTGATTCAACAGAATGAGAGCGAGGGTGCTGTCATTTATCGATACAATGTTCAGGTTCTTTTTGTAAATAATTAGTGAACCGTTCCTCATAACTGTTTTTTATTTGTGAACAAATATGAAACATTATTTAAAAGTTTTGCTCTTTTGATTCATAGAATGCGATTTTACATGGCAAACATTTCCAGAAGAATTAAATGTTCAGATGAAGGCAATGATATGAGGAAATAATAAAATAATTGTTTGCAAGCGACATGCTGGTCTGAGTCTGCTGCTGCTCAGAGTGCTATTGCTTGTTTATTGATAGTTTATTAATATTGAACATGTCGCATGTCCTAATTGCACCAAATTTGACATGGCACTCCCTTTGGTCCCCAGTAATACACCCGCCCAAGTGTGAAGTAGATCGGACATACAGACAAACAGACAGAGTTTCATATGCGACCAAAATGGAGCCCTGCCATAATTTCTGTTATTAGCTTCACTTATGTCAAAATGTGAGTAATTGTGGCACTGCTTTGGAACTGTAATTATGAAAATTCAATTGGTGAGCATTTAAACTGTAATCAGAGTCAGAATTGTGTGTTAAGATAGTACAGGTCTGCAGTGACTCAACTGTTTAATTCAAATTCAGTGTGCTTTTTTTCTTTTTGTGTCCTATGTCTGTCTGTCCTTTTCACTCCCAGGTAGCAGTGGGTCTCTCTCTGTAGGGCAGAGCTATGGGTGCGTTCCTGGACAAGCCCAGGACAGAGAAGCACAACTCTCATGCTGAGGGCAACGGCCTGCGCTACGGGCTGAGCTCCATGCAGGGCTGGCGGGTGGAGATGGAGGATGCTCACACAGCTGTGTTGGGACTTCCTGCTCCCGGTATGACCGACTGGTCCTTTTTTGCTGTGTACGATGGTCACGCTGGCTCAAGGGTCGCCAACTACTGCTCTAAGCATCTTCTGGAACACATAATCGGTGCTAGCTTAGGGGCCGGAGGGACCCAAGGCTCCCATGCTGGTTCAGACAGCTCTGCCACTGACCCTCCAGCACTGGTTCCTCCTACAGTGGAGACTGTGAAATCTGGGATCCGGATAGGCTTCCTGAAGATCGATGAGCACATGCGCAGCTTCTCTGACCTTCGAAACGGAATGGACCGTAGCGGCTCCACAGCAGTGGGAATCCTCCTGTCACCCGATCATTTCTTCTTCATCAACTGCGGCGATTCTCGAGCTGTTCTATGCCGCAATTCACACGTGTGCTTCTCCACACTTGACCACAAGCCTTGCAACCCACGTGAGAGAGAGCGCATCCAGAACGCCGGCGGCTCGGTGATGATTCAGAGGGTTAACGGGTCACTAGCTGTGTCGCGGGCCTTGGGGGACTACGATTACAAGTGCGTGGATGGCAAAGGCCCCACAGAGCAGCTGGTTAGCCCCGAACCAGAAGTGTTCGAGATGGTCCGGTCCCCGGAACAGGATCAGTTTGTGATCCTGGCGTGTGATGGCATCTGGGATGTCATGTCCAACGAGGAGCTGTGCGAGTTTGTTAAATCTAGGCTCGAGGTGACTGATGACCTGGAGAGAGTCTGCAATGAAGTGGTGGACACCTGCCTGCACAAGGTATGTGCAAATTAGTTTTTGAGCATGACTTTTGTGTGTTTTTGCTGTGATAGCTGATGGCATATAGAAATTGAAATGTGTGGAGTCTGGCAGTCAAGTCCTCAAGTTACTTTTTTTAAATTATTGTGTCATCGAGAAGGCCGTTTGAATTCCCTGCTACAAATATATGAAGAAATGTTACATAAAGTTCTAAGAGATGTTTTTATTAGCTGAACAGGAACTAGTTGTATCAGCTTGAATGGCCCAGGCTCATAGCTAAATGGTTCCTCAAATGAGCACAGAGGAGAAAGTTGGGCAGCTCAGGACATGAAAAAGTAAAAACGCCAAGAAATCAATTACAAGCTTTTCATTTTGACGGTACATTCACACCAAGCGCGAAGCAAACTTTTTGTGCGGTGCGACTACATAAGAAGTCAATGCAAAGAGGTGAATAGATGCGAATTTGCGATGCCAAGTTGAAATATTTCAACTTGAGCAAGGAATTCGCGTGACGCCTATCAGCGTTGATATTCTCTTGCTGTTGTCGTCCTGAAGTTGTTGAATCAGAAATGGAGGAAAAAAATATTGTAGCTGTCTGTGGGCACCCAGAGCTACGATAGTACATCATATCTGTACAGAGACCGGACCACACTCTAAATGGATGTGTATAAACCACAGACTGTCTATGGTAGAAACAATAACGCCGCTCTCAAATTAATGCCTAGATGACATTATGCTCAGTGTTGATGGAGCAGCTAATATGTTAGCATAGCCTGGCACCGATCGATCCGATCTCCATTCAGAAAACAAGCAATTTAAAACTTGTTTGCTTGTCATCTTGCTGACAGACAAAGCATGAATTCAGACTTTTTACAAATTGGAATTATTGTGTAGTTATTTCGGCATTCATTTGATACATTTTTTACAATTACATCACAGCACAATCTGCTTAGTTTGGGTCCATACCGCGGTAGCGACATGTGGCTTCCTAGATACAGTCAGTGCAATGGCACTGTATGTGAATACAGCTCGCCGCCGGGTGATGTTATGAACCCAGACTCGACGGCGTTTGGTTTTCTGACATATCTGAGACTTCTACATGTACAAAGCAGCAACAGTGGTTATTGGTTATTATCAGTGGCTGAAATGGCAGAAAGAAAAGTTGTTGGTATCTATGGAGACAAGCCCCTTCTCCTCTCTGGCGCGTCCAGCACGAAGGAACACAAATGTTACCGGTGGTCCAACTCGCGTGAGCGAATTTTTGCCTCGCTCTTGGTGTGAATGCAACTTGACGCCTTCTGTAGGCTGGAAAGTTTGCTGTAAAAATCTTGCAGGTTTCCTCAATCCTGAACAGCAGCTGTGGTCAGTTTGAATTCAGTTTATTACAATAGATTCAAATAGTGAGTGTTCAGATGTAAAAATAGCATTGTATATAAAATAGCATATTTATGTTACAATATTGAAATAGAGCAGTCCGTATCAGCACTGCCTCGCTGTGATTCACAGTGCAGACTGCTCCATTACTTGTGCCTAGGAAATCATCTTCATTATTTCTTTCAGCACTACACAATAACTCCTTCTTTCACCTGCTCTTTCCTCGCTCCCCTCTCCTCCCCGTCCACCTCAGGGGAGTCGGGATAACATGAGTGTTGTGTTAGTGTGTTTGCCCAACGCTCCCAAAGTGTCGGAGGAAGCTGTGAGGAAAGACGCTGAGCTCAACAAATATCTGGAGTCTCGAGTGGAAGGTGAGGATGGATGGAGAAAAATAACCAATGTTTACTGTATGTGCAAACATAATGGGATTGTTGAATATTAGACATTTTAGTTGCTCATTTTCATAATGTTTCTTTAGTTTCTGCTGAGAAAAGCTGTGGAGTATTCACATGTTACGGGTGGTTGAAAGTGAATATGAGGTCATTTAATTTAAATTAGGAATGCACTCATTGCAAAATTATGGGCTGATACTGATGTTTAAAATAACAATTTGGCCAATACAAATACCGATGTTTTTGTTTATTTTTAGCCCTTTTGTACCGGGAAAACAAAAAAAGTCATATGCTAAAAAATAATTGAGCTGTTTTTAAAGTCATTCAGCATTTCATCTCGTTCATTCGTCTTTGAATGAGCACAAATTCAATCATACAAATTCATGAAACAACCTTTGATATAACCTTTGTTCATATGAAAAAGATTCTTCATTTTTTTTTTTTTTTTTTAAAAAACTGCTTCAAAAGCTACCTACCTACTCAATGAGAAGAATGTTTCAGTAGCCTTCTTACATAGCCCAGCAATTGTTTTTCGTGTTTTTGTTTTGTGAAAAATAAATTAAATGTAAAAGCGATTAGAAACATAAGCAGTGTTTCTCTCACATAGACTTTACTTGGGTGGGCCATCCATATATTAATGAGTATGTGTATTTGGCGACCCGTTTTAGCACTTTTCATTTACATTTTTTTATCCATCCGAGAGAACAACACCATCCGCGATTGGTTAACTAGTGGACTTGTAACGGCAGAACGCCGCTGGGGAGCAGATGAAGAGCTCCGGCTTAACCTCCAAGGGCCTTGGAAGGAATTTGTTTGTTTGTTTGTCTGTTAGCAGGATTACTCCACAAGTACGTGATGGATTTGAATACATTTTTTTGGAGGGGTGGGGTGTGGCACAATGAACAACTCAATAGATTTTGGTGGCGATCCAGATCATGATCCGGATTCAGGAACTTTTTTAAGGATTCCGACCAGCCAGAACATTAAGACCTCTGGGTAGAACACATGCGCAGTTTAACTGATGACGCGTTGATAACGCTTGACTCCGCCTCCTTCCTCGAGCAGAGAGATACATGTGTGGATGTGTGTGCGGGAGCTGCTGGCCATCTGCGGTGAGACAAAAAAAAGCAGTAGCCGACGGGACGAGAGACAACGTAGTGTAACTTTATACAGACATAACAAGGCTGCTGAATGAGAGAGGCATCCACCGATACGTTATACGGAAACACACTGTGTTAATAATAAGCCGACCACCTCACGGTACCGCCAGCTGGGAGCTGTGATCTGTTTTTTAAAGTCAGGCACCTTGGCGGAGGTCTGCGCTCTCCGAGTGCCATTCTAGTTTTTCATAAATCCTGTAAGCCATTGTTTTACTGCCTAGTTTGTCACTGAACATAACAACGTTCTTGTCTCTGATCTTTCCTAGAGACGGTGCAATACTCCCACACGGCCGATTTTTTCTTTCACTTTTATTTGTGAACAACGCCGCATGGCACCTGCTGTCAGAGTCGTGTCCAGCCAGCGGCTTCTTCTCTGTAACAGCAGCTGGTTACTGTTGTCCGAGACCGACTACAAATAACCAAGACAACATTAAGCCGGTCCAAAATTGATTCAACACAACAGATAAACATTGGCCACTGCCATCGGCCAATGTCATCTTATTTGCCGATAGGCTGATGGCAGTCAACAAGGCAAATATTGGCCAATACCGATGTTTGGCCAATAAATCGGTGCATTCCTATTTTAAATAGGTTCTTGAATTACTGTCATGTGGTGAACTGAAAATATTACTGTATGCTTTTATAACAGCTGTGTGTTTTTGTTCTTATTTATGATCTCAATAAAGCTCAACAGTTTTAGGACTATAAACCCCAATTACACCCATTAAAGCTGCAGTGGAGCAAATATGATTATAAAAAGTTGTTTTTATAAAACAGTCACTATATCCTGACAGTAGTGCACGAGTAGTTTGACCGTTTGATCGGAGTTCACAGGCTACATTTTTCAAAGCCTGAAAACAGCCATGAGGATATGCAGAAGTCTAGTTTTCTTTCAGAACACTTGAATTACAATATGC
This sequence comes from Sebastiscus albofasciatus, assembly GCA_916701655.1. Classification (NCBI taxonomy): domain Eukaryota; kingdom Metazoa; phylum Chordata; class Actinopteri; order Perciformes; family Sebastidae; genus Sebastiscus; species Sebastiscus albofasciatus. Next base: position 17,928 of record CAKAOI010046593.1, on the reverse strand, counting down.
TGAAAGGTTATTATGAATTTCTGCCCCAATGATGCAAAAATATTCTACTTACTGCAGGTTTAATATTGTTTATAAAGGTGTAGTTGGAAAAACGGATCTTTATCTTAGGTCCTACAAAGGTTTTTCTTGAAGACACAAGATCTTTCTCTAACTGAAACATCATATCTCTATGTATGTTTTCTCCACTGACTGCCACTGCCCCTCTCTATTGTCTAACCTCCAGCCAAGTTCTCTTCGGCTCACAGCAGAGGAATGACACCGTCATGACCCCCTTTTCCATTCCAGCAAGCATCTCCCCCTCTTTATTCCCCGTTCGTTCCTCTCCTCCCTAAACGCATCTTTCTCTCCCCTCCCTCGCTCCAACATTCCCTGTCTTGTTTGGATGGATTCCCAGCTCCCCTCCTGTCTTTCTTTTTGTCCTTTTCTTTCTCATTTCATCCCATTTTTTTTTTGTTTTTTTCTCAGGATGTATGAGGCTGTCTGATGAACGCAGTGCAGCTTTTCTAGTCTTTGTTGGTTATGTCAGCTCTCTTCAATGGCTACTGTTAGTTTGTGTTAAATCAGGGCTTGTCAGCTGTTTCAGATTTTGGCCAAGCAAGAAAATGTATTTTTAAGGCCCAGACACACCAAGTCAACATCAAAGATCTAGCGACGATGAAGGGCGAGTCTTCTCGTTCTGGGCCTGCTTGAGAGGAAATAACTCTCCCTACCAGCAAGTGGCGGTAGTCTGTATTCGTCGTTCAAAAAGGAAGGCAGGAAATAAGACGAGGACGGTGGATATACAAGACGTTGTTATGATACGTACATTAAATAAATCGGTGTTTGCTGACCATTTTGACAGCACTCTCACTCACCACTTAGCTTCATTCCAGACGGCCATGTCGTTGTGAAAATATCCTTGTGTTGGAATGATCAGACGAGATGAAGATGAAGAATGAGAAGAGCCTTCTGTGCCTGTCCTCTTGACTTTACTCGTTGGCTCGTTTTCCTCACTTCCGTTTCTCTTCTCGTGCACTGATTCGTTTAAGCTGATCAGTCAATCGGAGTGATTTCTCTCACCGACGAGCTCTGCCGCCGATTCAACATGCCGTAGCGGCCAAAAAACCTCGGACACGGGCAAACTAGAGCCGACAGCGCGGCACACACTGCAAAAACTAGGCCGACAGACGCTCACCGACGGCCCCAAACTGTCCGACAGCCGCCCATCAGCCTTAAAGGCCTTGACACGCCAAGGCCTCGGTCTTCTAGTTCCCCTTTTTGAATGATGAATACAGACTACCGCTGCTGGTGTGGAGAGTTACTTCCTCTCACCCAGGCGCAGAACATTCGTGCTGACTAGCCGTCGGCTGCAGTCTTTGCTGTGTGTTCAAATGCAACTTGTTGACCAAGTCAAAGGCGACATGACGCGTTGCAACGGTCGGCCTTCATCGCCGTTACAGTAGTTCTTTGATATCAGCTTGGTGTGTGTGGGCCTTTAAACACAATTTTGTCTTGATCCACAGAATGGAAAAACCTGGGTCTAGTATGTGGAAGATACTGTAGGTTGTAATGTCCATTGTAAGACTATGTAATGCAGGTGGTAACACGAAGAGGTAGTTATTGTGTATAGAACTGTGAATTAATGCTGAATGGTTTTATAGGCACTCCAGAGGGGGTTTAATTTCACATTTCAGAGTGAAGTACAGTCATTCAAACATTTGTTCGGGTGTTTGGCTTCAGGTACTGTCTAATACTGGAAGATAGAAAGAAAGAGAGGAAAGAAAAGAAAGCGGGAGAGGAATGCTCTGGCTGAACATTGACCTGGCCTCACGCCACTCTCAACTGCAGGCCTCTCTCTGTCATCATCTCTCTCACTCTCTCCGTCTCAGACATGCACTCGTTTCCACAAACTCACTTGTATGTTTTCCGTCTTCATTTGTCACATTTTTGGTCTGTCTCCTCTGTCTTTCTCTCCATCCCCTATCTCTACCCAGCTGTTCTTGGCCTTCACCGGCTCCGTTAGTGCCGACTTGTGTAACAATGTGTCTGCTGTTGTTTTAGAGATGCTGTCTCGGCCAGGGGAGGAGGGCTTTCCGGACCTGGTAGCAGTGATGAGGAACCTGTCCACCGACATCGGCATGCCCTCGCTGCCACCAGGGGGAGGCCTTGCCAGCAAGTAAGGAAAAATATGAAAAAATATGACACTACAAGGAGAGTAATTTAATATACAAAATAAGCCAGCAGCCTATTGCACCAGCTCTTATGTCAGGCTGTAAAGTCCACACTAAATGATGCATTAAAAGTAGTTAGTTTGATCCTAAAGCTGTGTCTAAGTTTGGTTGCACCACGGACACAATAAGTTCATCTTAGTTACTCTGACATAAAGTCCACACTAACCAAAACATTGTCACAGAATATGACATTTTCACATTCTGTGGCCAATCAGTGAAAAGCACTGTTCTTGATGCAGTTTAGCGAAGAGGCTAACGGCTAAAAATAGCTAACGTTAATCACCAAAGAACAACAAAAAGGCATGTAAACTAGGACAAAGCCTTATGATAAGGTGATAATTACACAACCTTAATCTACAGCTAACGTGCAATATAACAACTGACATCGAGTGGTGAAACCGTCAGCTACAACATAGGGTAATATAACATAACGGTAATGTTATTGATGGAATTGTAATGTTATATCAAACACGTCATGATAGCACAAACTGTTATAAATAAATAGTTGATAGAAAGTTATATAACCCGATATATTTGCTTGTCAATATGGCACAGGGGAGATTTCTATGTAATTGCCCACTCACCGTATGTGCTATTTTATATGTTGTTACATTATGCACTTTATTTTGCATGTTTTTTCAGAGCGCTGGCATAACGACAGTGCGACTAATCGTATTGCTTTACTCGCACAGTCGATTTATGCACTTGAATTGAATCATTCAACAAAGTTTTGAAATGAACTGGTAGCAAAATAATAGTGCAGACACTTGTAGGAAAGGACTGCGGGCCCCGTTTCTGTCCGTGATATGTCGTTAATCTGCTGCCAGCAGGTCGGTAATCCTCTGCATCCGCTCATGTAAAACAAAAGCAGCGCTGTATAAAGCAGTCATCATGAATGTCCAAGAGGGTGTAACCTATCACGGAGCACGTTGCTGACGCCGGTATAACAGCCGGCTACAACAGCCAGTATAATTCGCTCCTCCTCATCTAACAAAGCTATCCCAACTTTCAAAACAATGCGCCATGCCAACCACTGTTTTACGGAGGATTTTATACCTGCGATGTGTAAGATTTAAGTTATAACTTATACCTACGTTACTGCAACCATTTACATGGTAGTAGCTCGTAAACTCTGACTTAAGTTAGAAATTACGTTCACACTAGGCCACGTTTGAACTTCCACATAGCTGGTGCAACCCAGTGCAGTCATCTAGTATGTGCAGATTTCTGTAAGTCATTGGGACTACCTACCTAGGAATAGAAAATACTTTTTCATGTTTGCAGTTGTTACAATACTAGCAAGATTGTTTTCCTTTTCTGACACCTACACCTTTCCACATACAGTACGCCCTCTGTTGTTGCTTTGATGGATGCTTTGAATTGAATAGCTCAAGTGACCTAATCACATTGTTGTGTCTGTGTTCTTCCTGCAGACGCAGTGTTATTGAAGCAGTATACAACCGTCTGAACCCATACAGGGAGGAAGATGGGGTCAGTATATGTAACGATGAGCTTCGTCCTTCTTTGACTATTTACACTCACACACAAATGTTATGCTGAAGTCTTGAAGCCACCTAATGCATCTAAGTTTCAGTCGTCTCTGAAAACCTCTTACTCCTCTTATGTTGATTCATCCCGTCTGGTGGGCCAGGCTAGTGATTTGTGTGTATTGTATTTATTTTCAAAACCATAGGAGATGAAGTATTATAATTGACTTCAGAAGTCGCTTTGAGCCCAGCACACTTTTTTTCTGTTCATAGTGCATGATGCACAACTTCCTGTCAGCCTTATAATTGGCTATGCATGCATGACAACACAGCTTTGTGAGAACTCTTCCTTGTGGAACTGAGAACTTTTGCACTTTTTCCAAATCCGGTGACTGCAGATAAAAGCATTTTCTTCTAATTTATTTGCTGAAATGTCTCTAAATGGGGCACTCCCTGTTCATCAAAGATTTCTTTGAGCACTTTATTTGTTTGCTATGTTTTCTCTGTCCTAACACAAAGCTACCCCAAAGGACACACCAACCCGGCATCAAAGAACTAGCGGCAATAAAGGCCGCCTTTGTCTTGGTTTGCACACGAACACACCGCAAAGACGACAGCCGATGTTCAGTTAGTACTAGTACGTACGGTGGTAGTAGTCTGTATTCATCATTCAAAAAAGGAAACCGGAAGACCGAAGACTGCCGATATACAAGCCGTTGTTATGATACATAGATGAAACAAAGCGACGTTTAGCGACTATTTCCACACCACTCACTCACCGCTTAGCTTCATTCCAGACGGCCATGTCGCTGTGAAAATATCTGTGTGTTGGAATGATCAGATGAGATGAAGATGAAAAATGAGAAGAGCCTTCTGTGTTTTTCCTCTTGACTTTACTCGTTGGCTTGCTTTCCTCACTTCCATTTCTCTGATTTGTGCACTGATTCGCTGAAGCTGAACAGCCAATCAGAGCTCCGCTGCCGATTCAATACGCTGAATCGGCCGAAAAACCTCAGACACAGGCCGACTAGAGCCGACGGTGCGGGACACGCCGCAAAAGCTAGGCCAGCAGACGCTCACTGACGACCCCAAACTGTCCGACGGGCCTTAAGCGGTGAGATGCTTTCGCTGCCACGGTCGGTGTTACCATGTCACCATGGTAAAATGTCACCATGGTAACAGCCACAACATCGCAGATAGTCAGCGGTGTATACATGCAACAGTATCCTGGTTTCTTTCAGAGCATATCTGGAGTTTCTGAAAATGGGGTGTGGTGTTTACATGCTCAAACGCATAAACGGGATTCTCCAAAAACCCTGATCATAAAATGGTTATTAATGTCCATGCACTGTAAATACAGTAATTGATACAAAAACAAATATATCTCTGTTTATAAGAACAATACTTTAAATGAGAGAGAGGGAAAAAAAACACAAAAAAACAAATCTGACTCCCATAATTGAAAACTGAATACCTACCAAATGAATAAATAACTGAATATTCAGTTCCAGCCCGAACAGATTTAGTGCAGCACTAGGAACGACGGAGTGCAGGGAGAGATACTCCACTGAAAACCTATTTCAAGTCCCAAACACTCGCATTGTGCAGCTTGGAAAGTGGCTCTGAAAGGTTTGTGGCTTTCTCCTCCATGGCGGACGGTGGCCGTAGTCAGCCTTCAGCCATTTTCAATACAAAGTATGAAAACATACTTTTCAAACCATCGCTGCAGTATTGTCCTCTTGTCTGTCCCTATGCTCAGTATGTTCCAGAGACCCAAATACAGCTTCTGTTTGTCTGTTTTGTTAGTTCTTTACCTTTGTCGTATGCAACTATGTTTGTTGTGAACAACAAACAATGAAGTATACCTATAAAATGGGAAATAAAAAAGGCATGTTTCTAATATTATCCTGTCTCAAATACAGGCCTACTGTAGTTCTCTGTTTAGTTGAGGTGAATAAATGCTGTGGCCGCTGTTAGAGAATTTATGGCACCAAGGAATTTATGGCACCAAGGAATCAGAACAGGTTGTGTCTAAAGGTCTTTACACACCGGGGAGCACGACGAATAAACAACACGAAAATGCTAAATACTGTTGCTTGCGATTGACTTGCAAATTAATCACAAAAAAAAAACGTGTGTTACGGCTTTAAGGATGTAGTCTCGCCCACGCTCTTGCGTTCTGCCGAGATCTCTACTAGCCAACAAGAAAAATGCCATTTCTAACATAATGACTTGAAAACGGGGAGCAGATTGTGTGGTCATTCTGTGTTGTTGCAGTGGATGGGTGGTTGCATATGTGAGTGAGTGTTTGTGTTTATAAGTGATGGATCAGATGTGTCTGTGAGGGAATGACACACTAAGATGCCATTACGATAATCGTGACCATTGCAGTGCCATTATAAAGCTTTGTCCACTTGTTTATTAGCTTTTATGTCTGGTGTGTTCTTGTATGTCTGTATACACTGATCAGCCATAACATTATGACCACTGACAGGTGAAGTGAATAACATGAATTATCTCTTTACAATGGCACCTGGCAGTGGGGGGGATATATTAGACAGCAAGTGAACATTTTGTCCTTGAAGTTGATGTGTTGGAAGTAGAAAAAATGGGCCAGCGTAAGGACGTGAGTGACTTTGACAAGGGCTAAATAGTGATGGCTAGACGACTGGGTCAGAGCATCTCCAGAACTGCAGCTCTTGTGGGATGTTCCCAGTCTGCAGTGGTCAGGACCTAGTTGAGGTCAGGAGTCAGGAGCAGTGGTCAGGACCTACCAAAAGTGGTCCAAGGAAGGAAACCTGGTGAACCGGTGACAGGGTCAGACCCGAGGCTCATTGAAGCACGTGGGGAACGAAGGCTGGCCCGTGTTGTCCGATCCAATAGAAGAGCTACTGTAGCTCAAACTGCTGAAAAAGTTAATGCTGGTTCTGATAGAAAGGAGTCAGAACACACAGTGCATCACAGTTTGTTGCGTATGGGGCTGCACAGCCGCAGACCGGTCAGGGTGCCCGTGCTGACCCGTGTCCACCAACCAAAAGCGCCTATAATGGGAATATGAGCATCAGAACTGGACCACGGAGCGATGGAAGAAGGTGACCCGGTCTGATGAATCACGTTGCCTTTTACATCATGTGGATGGCGACGAGTTGGAGGTGTTGACTCGGCCTCCAAATTCTCCGGATCTCAATCCGATCGAGCATCTGTGGGATGTGCTGGACAAACAAGTCCGATCCACGGAGGCCCCACCTCGCAACTTATACAGGACTTAAAGGATCTGCTACTGACGGCTCGGTGCCAGATACCACAGCAGACCTTCAGAGGTCTAGTGGAGTCCATGCCTCCACGGGTCAGGGCTGTTTTGGCGGCAAAAGGGGGACCTGCTCAACATTAGGCAGGAGGTCATAATGTTATGGCTGATCGGTGTACGTCTGCTAGTGGTGGTCAAGTCCTGAGGTGGAGCTGGACTCAAAGAAGGGATCTGTGTGTGTGTTAGGGCTGCCACCTCTTAGTCAATTAGTCGACTAATCAGTCATTTTGGTCTTAGTCGCCTAAGATTTCTAGTCTATTAGTCGTCTTTTTATGCTGAATCACTTATTTCCCCAAAAAATTGTATTTGATCGAGATTGAGTATCGAGTGTTAGTCGACTAAGAATTTCTTTGGTCGAGGATAGCCCTAGTGTGTGTGTGTGTGAGAGTCTGTGTGTGAAAGAGGTCTCCTGTTCGGTAGCTGGTTTTGGGGGTGATGTTCACCTATTGTGTTGGTGCCTTGGTTTGTCTGTAGCGTTACTGTAAGTCTGTTTTATGCACACATGCACACCCACATATGAAAAGGATTTGATCTACTCTGCTTAAAGCCGCTATGTGTGGAGTTTTTTTGTAACTATATAGCCAAATGAATATTTTGATGCCTGGTTTTTGTTTGTAGAAAAATGTGACCGTCCTAGTGGAAGTCTATGGTGCTGGTCTCATTTTCAAATTCCACACATAGTGGCTTTAAATAGATTTGAATTGTAATTATAATAGCAGCCACGTTTAAGGACAGCTGGCATGGTCTGGCTAGCATTAGTTAGTTTTTTGTACTATAAATTAAATAATTACATAATACTTAACAACACTTATTGTTTTTCCAACAGACTTAAGGGTGCTATCAGTAAAATGTGGCTCTTAATAACATCCTGTGTCAGCTTTGGGAAGCTACAACATCTGTAAACATGTGCTCCTCCACAACTTCCCATTTTACTAGATTCATGTTTAGATTTCACAGATTGCCACCTCTAAGGTAACTTTTAATGCACTTAAAAGAATAAAAGACATAGCCATATGTCAAAAGTATAAATGGTATTTATTTTATTCCTGTATAAACTGACAAACACCTACAACAAAAATAGTAGTTTGCTTGCTCTTAATGCATTGACAAAAAACATGATCTCATGTAGCTAATGTTAGCTTCATCGTGGTACTAGTACAATACATCATACCTTTACCCAAACTTGAGGTCTATAAAATAAATCCACCCATTATTAACTGACTGATGGAAAAGAGTAGCAAGATGTAATTAAAGCAAGGCCAGAGTAACAAATGACAAACCCATAGAAATGAAATAGGAGCAGAAGGGTCATTGAAATGTTTGCTCTGGTAATTTGACTAGTACAAAAGAAACATGGGGATTGTTCTTGGTTGTTATGGTGACAACAGAACCCATGTCACTGGGGCCGTAAAGTGTGTGGTCGCAGCTCGCCGGGATGAGAATGGACGCAGTGTTAGACACCAGCTCGCTGTTTGGCTTATTTCCTGTAATCATTGCAGCACCAAAGCCTGGCGGAATCAGCCCAAGAGCTAACCAGCCCAAAAGCTAACCAGCCTGCTAGCAGACAGCTAGCTAGCTAGCTAGCTATTTTGCTAATTCCACCATGCTCCAATGCCACACTGCTTAAGCTGAGTTCACACTACACAACTTCCAAAGTGGTCAGATCGCTGTACTGTTCACACTACTCTTTACTGCTCAAGTCATTGTGATTTTGACACTACGTGACTGACAGACGACAGGCAGGGGGTCACTCTCTACAAGATCTTTCACCGGGAGGAATCCCAGAGAGGTCTCCAAACTATGTTTTGTCATGAAAACACACGCAAGAAATACACGGTAAATGACGTGATACCATACGTGAGACTCATTGCTGGCACGTGTTCACAAAATAGCCCGTTTCCTCCGCTTTCCACACTCTATTTTTACCATTAATCCCTCTAGGTGCAACAACAACTTTGGTCCGTGTTGCAAATGCAGCACATACAGTGAGTTCCCTATTGTTACAGGAGACCCCTCCTCCCCCAGGTTTACCCTCAACCCGTGTCTCGCGCTCTCATTGGCTGTAGCTCGTGGCCAGAGTCCCCAACAGGTCCAGATATTTAGCATGCTAGATATCTGGAATGTGTCTGCTAGGCATCGGCGAGCATCGGTGAGCCTCTCGGCTCGTGTCTTTGAACAGTTCACACATGATGCTCAAGCACCGATCTGCGAGCAGCGAGTCAACGCCAATTTGCCTCTGATCTGGGGGAGCCGTCGGGGAGCGGAAAATCAGGGCTGAAGTCGTGTAGTGCGAACTAGGCGTCCTAAAACGATCCGAAGAAAGTTGTCACTCATCTGGCGATAGCAATGTGCTTTCGTCCGCTGTGACAAGAGTGTGTGGATGAAGCATTACCTTTATTTACATTTTATATGATTTCATAATGTTACTACTAGGGATGTTAATAATTAACCGTTAACCAACATTAAGAATTTTAACGAAGAAGATTAACACTATCGGTTAAACGGTTAAAAGAAATATTAATAATTCATTAAAAATCTGGGCAAAACCCAGAGGAGCGACTTGTCACTTAAAGGAGAAAAGCTGGTCCACCTTAACATACCACCTTAAGAGAGTCTGAGCTGGCGTTGCAGGATACAGGAATTTGACTCGGGTCTCTTGACTTCACTTCAGCTGAGGAGTTGTTGCCTTGTAGCATTTATTCACCGACAAATAAACGGTAAACACACTGCTACACCTACGTTCACAGCTAGAACGCCACCAACAACCTCACACTCACCGCCGCCACACACACACGGTCTGTCGGAAACTCGCTTAAGTTACGCCCACTGACGTGTGTGGCAACGGGGGAGCATGAAGCCACCAGCAGCACTACAGCTGCTAACGTAGCACAAACACACACAGGGTTGTCGGACACTCGCTATCGTTACGCCGGGCAGACACAGAGCTGACACCCTGATAAGTCCGTGACATTACATGCAGCATCGTGGCTGCTACAGTAACTGTCCCGGATGGGTGAACCGGGCACTCAGTTGTCTCTTGTGCTCATACACTGCAGCTGGTGCACCGCTACATGCGACGTGCTAATCTTGTCAGTTAACGGTTAATAATTGGTTAACGAGGGTCGGTTATTGGTAATTTTTTATTTTTTCAAAATTAGCATCCTTAGTTACTACTCCACTGCTAGTTTAGTCGTCGTTGCTCACCTCAGTGAGTCCGCCACTTGCTGGAAGTTTGTTTAGTTGTGCAAAAAGTCAGCTCTACAATGGTCGCTATGGAAACGGTACACATAAAAATGGCCGCCGCTCTGAACATGCAGCTACATTGATTTGAATGGGAATGTCCGTTCTACTCCTAATTCTATTTCTATGGACGCTTCCCTGGTGATATATTTAATGCAAAAAGCGAGAAAATAATTACTGATGGCACCTTTTAACTTTTTTGTTCCTCTTTTAAGACAATATTTTATCATAGCAGCACAAGTAGTGGAATTGTTCGACTCTTCAAAATGGTGTGTAGTAATACACACACACACACACACACACACACACACACACACTCTCTCTCTCGCAGACATTGATAAGGGATGTATCGATATGTCTAACTGTGTGTTCACCCTCTGATTAACGCAGCCCTCCTGTTTCATTTGGTAAGTGATGACATATATAACTGTTACACCCCTCCCCCCCCTTCTTCCAACCCCTCATCTACACGCACACACTCACACACACACACACACACACATACACACACATTCTTACAGGCATGTAAGTGGTGACCTGCTCCGCATATCCCCCCTTGTCACTCCATCAGTCTCTACTCCCTGCTCTGATCTACTCTCTGGCATGTGGAGCTCCGTGACTTTAAGGTCCGTGTGTGCGTATGGACGTCTGTCCGGGTTCAATGAGGGTGAATGGTCGTTGTCTTCTGGTCCTGTCCGTCCCCCCCTCTCTCACGTCAACACGCACACGCCCCACACGCATGCATCGCTGCCTCACGCAGTCTTTTTCCACAACTGCACGCAAGTGTGTAACAGTCTTCGTTTCTGTGTCACTCCCCGCAATAAGAGGAAAAAGGCCTTGGGATTGTTGTGTCAGCGTATTGTTGCAGAAAGAACCTCCACACTGAGATTGAAAGTGTGCCCCGGCTTACTCTGCTATTGTAACTGCTTTTCTACTTTTTTTTTTGTTGTGTTGATTGTAGGAAAACCTGGCCTTGAACTCCAGGTTGGGAAGCAAAAATCATTGAATGTGACTGTCATGATTGTTTCTACATTTGATAATAGTGTGCTCTCTTTTTTTCACCCCGCTCTCCCTCCTTGGTCCTTCTTTTTTCCTCATTCCTCCTTCCCCCATCTCTCTCCTCTTCATTCTCTCTTCCCCTTCTCTTTGTGGCTTTCCTCTTATAGAGCGGAGCCGAGTTGGAGTACCACTGGTAGCTGTCCAGCACAACTGCCTGATCCCCCAAAAAGAAAAACAGGACCACTTTTCCACACAAGATCACATCCATACTCACCTTTTAATTTCCTCTGGGATTTTTTGATTTTTTATTCCCCCACGCTGAGAGATCAATGGAAGCAGAAATCCTGGTTTTAAAAACAACACACCCCAATGTGGAGGACTGCAAAACAAATTTTGTTTTGTAGAACAAAACGGGGAAAAATAAGAACACCTGCATTGATGTCTGAAAGCAGAACTACATATACACTATATACTTTAGAGAGGCAAACAAGCACAGTTTCTCTTGCCTCCTTGTTTTCTTGCTTTCTTTGTGGTGGTTGTTTTTGTTGTGGATTGACGGAGACACAGGAGCGGCCCTGCTCTGAACGCTCTGGGGCTCTACGGTGCCTTTCTCAGAACCGAGAGAGAAGGGAGGCCCTCACAGCCAGCCAGCCATTACCGAACCAGTCACTCATGGACGTTTGTAATATACTGAATAGACTAAAGTGGTTTGTTGGCTGCATTTTCTTTTGGCATTATTTGTTTGGAAGTGTGAACTTTACTTGCACCTGACTGGCAGCCAACCCGACCACACGAGCCTGCGACTCCCCACACACCTCAAGCTAACGCTGTCCAGTTCAGGCAAGCTTGGGCATTACTGGTACTCAGATGGAGGCCCCAAAACTTCCTACCTGGCCCGCCTCACACAACTCCTGGATTTAAAACGCCGCTATCCAACGACTTCTGGCCTCAAATTCATCACCTGAGGCTACACACGTGGAACACAAAGGGGGAGCACTCACAAGAGAACCGAGTCTGTCTGGCAACTCATTTTAGTTTGGCTCCTCCGTAGTGCGTCCAAACTAAAACAGGACATGGGCCGGCGTGCCTGGCTGCAGATAGGAATTACATGGAGGTGGTTTAAACTCAAGTGTGATGGCTCTACTTGCACGTCCCTGCTCACTTTCTCTCCTCCCTGTCTTTGAATACCCAGACACACCAACCCGACATCAAATAACAGCCATTTGCGTCTCTTCAGGTCTCCTTTGTCTTGCCCAAAAAGTTGCACTCAAACACACCGCAAAGTCGACAGCCGAAGGCAAACCACCACGTACGTTCTGCGCCTGCGTGAGACGAAATAACTCTAGTCTGTATTCGTCATTCAAAAAGGGAAACCAGCAGATCTACAAGCCGTGCTTTGATATGATACGTACGTGAAACAAAGCGGCGTTTTGCCGAACATTTTTACACCACTCTCACTCACCACTTAGCTTCATTCCAGACGGCCGCGTTGCTGTGAAAATACCCGTGCGTTGGAATGATCAGATGAGATGAAGATGAAATATGAGAGGAGCCTTCTGTGTTTTTCCTCTCGACTTTACTCGTTGGCCTGCTTTACTCACTTCCGTTTCTCTTCTTGTGCACTGATTTGTTTAAGCTGAACAGCCAATTAGAGTGATTTCTCTCACCGGTGAGCTCCGCCGCCGATTCAACATGCTGAATTGGGCGGAAAAAAGTTGGACGCGGGCAGACGTGGGCAGATGAGAGCCGTCGGTCGGGACACACCACAAAAACTAGGCCGACAGATGCTCACCAACAGCCCAAAAATGTCCGACTGTCAGCTTGGTGTGTCAGGGCCTTTAAAGGATGTCATCAAACAGTTGATTTCTCACTCTTCCTCCTCTGTCTCTCTCTCGCGCTCTCTCTCTCTCTTTTTGCTTTCTCTGACTCTTCATATGACAGAAGAGACTCGGCTGTCATTTGCATCGGCAAACATCGCCAGAATCACAAGCTTTTGAGCTGTTGAGATAGAAAGATAGAAATTATATATTAAATTCATATATATATATACATATATATATATAGATATATATTTTGATTTGTTTGTTTCATCTTAATTCCCAGCCATGGTATTCATTGTGGCCTAATGTGCGTGTGGTCTGCGTGTGTGCACGTTTTGTGTGTAGACAGATTAAAACCCCAAACAGTTCGCACACACAGTGTTCCCACACAGCAGCGTTCCAAAGACAGGGTTTAGGGATAAATTCCAGCCTCTCCTTCTTCTCCTTCTCCTTCTTCTTCTTATTCCCCCTTTCTCCTCAACACACACAATCCTGCTTGTGATACAGCTTACCTTTTTCTATCTCTCAAATATACGTAAAAAAAATGCCTTTTTTTTTTGTTTTTATTGAAATAATTCCATCATTGTTGTTTTGTTTTTTTTATGTTTTTTGGTATATAAGGCTTTTTCAGAGTACTGTGGCTGTGGTCCTTTTTAGATGGATAAGAAAACGACAAGGGGAGCATGAAATATACCTTGTACAGCAGATTGGGAGAGAGAAGTAGGTGTTTCACTGTATGAAGTAAAGCAAGGACGCCGTAGGGACAGACCAGAACAGGCCCTACACCCAGAGCTGCGTTCACACCGTCACTGAAATCACTGTCCGTCATTTTTTTCCACAGCTACCTTCGTAGACTTTGCCTCAAAGGCACAGGGCGGTCGCTGGGGGAAGCCCTGGTTTGACTCTTTGGATCGACCAAGAGTCCATTTCATTTCTGTCGACCCCACGCACTAACAAATGATTGAAACATATGTCTGTCTGAGAAAAAGCATCCTTTTTCAGTCTTGCGCACAGACGAAGAGGATACACATACTTTTCATGTGTATTCTTTTCTGTAGATGCATTTAAAATAGGCTATAAAGTATATACAAAATTGTAACATACACTTTTTTTTTTTTTTTTTTCAATCATTCAATGGCAAATTGTGCTTTCTGAAGTGGTAGTATTGAAAGAGAATAGGCCTAACTAAAAGAGTTTGCTGGCTGATTTAATGTTCTTGTGGTACACTTGCTCTCGGTGCCATCTGACAAATAGGTACTTGAATGTGTAGTTCTTTTTGCAGTTCCGTTGTTTTAATGGGATGATTGATTTTTTTCTTTGTTTGTGGTGGAGGGCGTGGGAGGGGGTGGGATCTCTATAGTTGTGCATGTTTTGTGATTGAGGGAGGAGTGTATTTTGTGTGCGGATGGGGATAATGTAGGGCATGTTCAGTGTGGTGGAACACGGTGTTGCTGCTGTGTTCAGACCAAGAGCCAAGCCTCACTTTACTCGCACGAGTTGGACCGCTGCCAGTATCGTTTGTGTTCATTCGCTCTAGACACGCCGGACAGGAGAAGGAGCTTGTCTCCATAGATACCAACAACTTTTCTTTCCACCATCAACCATGGAAGAAATAACCACCACTGCTGCTTTGTACATATTGTGGAAATCCCAGATATGTTAGAAAATCAAAACGCCGTTGTCGTGTCTGGGTTCAGAGCGTCACCCGGCGGCGAGTTGTGTTCACATACAGTGACATTGCACCGACTGTGTCTAGCAGCTGCACGTTGCTACTGCGGTATGAACCCAAAATAAGCGGACTGTGCTGTGATTTAATTTCAGTGAACGGATAAAAAGGATGCCGAAATAACTACGTTATGATGCTGATTTTTAAGAAGTCTGAATTCATGCTCTGTCAGGTCTGTCTGCAAGACGACAAGCAAACAACTTTTAAATTGCTTGTTTTCTGAATGGAGTTTGGATCGATGAGTCCCAATGATGCGAGTTTCGTGTGTTCGCCCATTTTGCGCTATTCGAGTTGCTTGGGGTGAATTTGCGTCTTTTCGCGTCTTTCCATTGATATTGTATGTAATCGCGCCGTGTGAAAAATTTACTTCGCTCTTGATCTGAACACACCATTAGAGAGGAAAGGTGATGGTAAAAAAAACAATATATAGAAAAGCAGAACACATAGCAGGATATTATTTTTCTTTCAATAACTTTGAATGTTATTTTAAGACTGAAATTCAGTCAACATGGTCAACCTCTTCTAAATAGTTCATGTTTTTCACTGCATCTGGTTCCATGTTGTTTGGAAATTGAATCATTCCATTCGTGGACTCACTACTTGTGGACAACATATTTCAACATTGTACTGTTAGGTTTCACCACACTGAACACAGTCCTCTTTTTAGGTTTATGTTTAAGCTATATCAGACACTGGGCTAGGAGAGAAATCAAGGGAGGGAAGGAAGGAAGGAAGGAAGGAAGGAAGGAAGGAGAACCTTTTATTTTTCTGAATGTAATTTTTTCATTATTCACACTGATTCCACTGCATGGACTGAATACAAGCAGCACTGCAGCATCACAGTCTCTCCTCATCAGTCATTTAATGACAAAACAAGCTCCCTTCATTTCGAAACACTCGCTCATTATTCTGGTTGGAATATAATCTCAAGAATCTTGTGAGAAGACTTCTCACATTTTCAAAGGAGACTTTGGTTGGCTGATGTCTGAATAATTTGACCCTGACTTGTTGCTTTGATTTCAGGATATGTTAAAGTGATAGTTCAGGTGTTTTGAAGTGGGCTCGTATGAAGGTACTTTAACATAGTCAGTGTATTACCTGCAGTAGATGACGGTCGACACGCTCAGCAGACAAGAGTACCGTCACGGAACCAAAGCAATGTACTGCTGTGGACGGGGCCGGCAGCAAAATGTATTTTAGCCTCCTAAAAGAAAGGCTCAACCAAAAAAATCTATATCAGTTTAAGTGTATGCTATATTTAGAATATTTTCACCATCACCTTGCCATTAGCCAGCCCTTTCCAATGGGGAACTGAAGCCGTTGTATCCATCTATGCTCTCGCCAGAGCCACCAGCCTCCTCGTGTTCTGCAAGGTAAAATTACAGGGTTTTTTAGTGGACTCTGGTCTGATGAGTCTGATGGCAAGGTCAAATGGTGAAAATATTCTAAATGAACCGTTTTTTTTTTTTTTAGGTGAGCCTTTCTTTTATGTGGCTAAAATCGGATTTGCTGCCGGCCCCGTCCACAGCAGTACATTGCTTTGGTTTCGTGCGGTAACTCCTGTCTGTTTCTCCAAACTGGGGGTGTGCCGACCGTCATCTACTGTAGGTAATACACGGACTATGGATAAGTACCTCATAGAACCCCACTTTAAAAACCTGAACTATCCCTTTAAGTAAAGAGAAAGTAGTCTCCTGAACTGGGCCGGTGGGTCGATGTAACTGGGAGAACCCCAGAAGTTGGAAGAAATCAGAAACGGCTACAAAAAAGCAAAAGACAGACGCAACATTCCTCATGTGGGCTTTTTTAGGATGGAAATGTACTCTTTGCCACCTCCTTCTGTCGTCTCTGGTCACTCTTTATATACATACTGTTAGAACTGACAGATGTGTGATGGAAATGATAAATTCCACATCTGTTTTTATTTATTCCAGTGCTTTTTATCTCTCATAAAAAAATGCTGTATTTTGAAGACAGAATGAGGTGATGATAAGCCAGTAATGTGTGACCCACTCACCTTCACCTTTGACCTTTTGAGAGGACTAAAGGTAGGGAGCTTTATGAGACACCACCATCCCTTCTTCCTGTACTAATTTCCCAGTATGCTATTGTGATGTTACAGACCATACAGTGAACATAAACGTCAATAAAAGATGAATTTAAGTTTAAAACTGCTGTGTTTTTTTCCCCCAGTGGCAGTTTGAAATGTCAGCTTTGTATTTTTTTCTAAGCTTTCACTGTTCAGTACAACACAATAGAAAGTTTGTACTTTTTTCTTTTTTTTTTTTGCTGTTATCCAAAGAGGGTTTGTGCCCTGTGTAGTGGTGCACATTGTTCCGTGCCAGGAAACACAAAAAGGCTTTGTAAACAAGACAAAAGTCACCATGTAGCTCAGAAAAGAAAGCACAAGTCTTTTGGAACAGCCTGGTGTCCTCTGATTTTTTTTTTTTTTTTAAAGACTTTATTTAAGAAGTTTTGCATTATAAAATCATATACAAACCTACCGAACTTGTACAAACAGTACCCTGCATTGTACCCACCCCTTATCCCCCCCCTATACCTCCACTGGGACCAAGAGCACGCTCAGAAGGAAAAAACCATGACATTAGGTAAATTATCAAGAATAACATTTAGGGGGAAAGGAGAAAAAAAGAGTATAATTTAGGTATAAATAGTAAATACAATACAATAAAAAAACAAAAAAAATGTAAAGAAAACTTTGTTAGTTACAGAAACAGTACTCTAGATAGGAAAAACTGTATAGCTGAGACTCTTGTGGATCCAATGAGCCCAACTGAATTCATGTGTGATGATGTTAGTCCCCATAGGAGACATTTCATTGTAGTGAGACCATTTTTTGAAACGTGACCTCACTGTATAAAATGACCTGTGGTGACCTCTAGGATAATCACAGCCTCATGAAACTTAACAGTCTCAGACTAGAGACCTAGAGCATTCAGAGGATGGATGGATCAAACTAGAGACCTAGAGCATTCAGAGGATGGATGGATCAGACTAGAGACCTAGAGCATTCAGAGGATGGATGGATCAGACTAGAGACCTAGAGCATTCAGAGGATGGATGGATCAGACTAGAGACCTAGAGCATTCAGAGGATGGATGGATCAGACTAGAGACCT